>UZAE01000798.1:0-18107 GCA_900617975.1 Rodentolepis nana | reverse complement strand
TCTGATTAAGGCCTTCATTGTGTGAAAAGACATCGGCCGGTCCATGCATTGCAATATTGTTGTCCCCTTCTTAGCAACTGTGTCAGCAAGCTCATTGCCTTTAATGCCACAGTGACCAGGAATCAATTGTAGGACCACTGTTTTGTTATTCTCTCTCAGCAGCTCATAGAGTTTTCTACATTCCTTTATCTCAGCTGTTTCGGGTGGCTTTGTTTCCAATTGAGTTTATTACTGACTGTGAGTCCGAAAGTATCACCGCTTTGGTGAATTTCGTATCCAGGCAACATAATTGGCATAGTGCTATCCTAATGGCCTCTATTTCTCCTTCAAAAGCGGATCTATTGTGTCCCGCTGCCTATTCGAAATTATTATTTCTTCTTTTACTGTAAGTAACTAAATAAAAATTAGAACAACTAAGCAAATTCAAATTTATTATTATAAATTGGTGATGAAAGTATTATTTGAGTTTTTCTGCCCTCCTAATGGGTCTGAGCCTCCATAATGAACCGCCTGCAATACCACAGCGGCAGCGAGTAGATTTTATCGACTGTTACTCGGTATTGAATGCAGAATGTCCTACCAAATAAAATTCATGATTTGTCTAAAAGATAAACAAATACCCTCCCATTTTAATTAAGTAATCAGTTTCTAAAGCACTAGTTCCAGTGACTGGGACTGGGTAACCACATTAATGCGTACCCAGTGAGCTGATTGGCCGTCAGTAAAGATCACTGTTTCGGTTACCCCCTCCCCCCCCCCTCTACCGAATAGGAAAATGAATTTGGAGGACAGCAGAGATAAGAGAAGGGAAAATGTGTAATCATTTTCCGAATTCCACGAAATTTAATCAATATATTCGAATACCACAAATAAAGTGAAAGTTTTCGCAAAACGATTCACCTGGGTAGATATTTAATTAAACATATGAGCCAATGATAATGTCGGTTAATTTATCACTCTCTCACACACACACATATCGCAAATAATTCAATAAAAAGTATAATTCAACAAGAAGCAAGCGGTCGAAACGTGAATTCCAGACTTTCACAGTTGCGGACAAATGTCTATGCAAGTTCCATTTTTTCTAATTTAGGCGATCGATTCAGCTAGAGGAAGAACGGTACACACAAAGAAGCTCGTTTTGCTATTGCACACAACGACCAAACTTGTTTCAAGAAGGGGTAAGGCTACTTCTGTGTTACTGTAATGTAAACCCGTGCCCTGATTTAAGAAATTTGCAACAATTCTGTAAAAAGGATTCGTTCTTAGGTCTTCATATTAACACTTATGACAGGAGATGAAAAGTAAGTAAAAAGAGGTGTATAAAAGACCAGAATGGTGTACTATAGGAATTGTAAAAAGGAAGATGAGCGCACAGTTGAAGGAAGATTTATCTGTTTTATAAGGTTTGATTACTTTAACTACATCTACAAACCACCCACACTCAGAAAGAGGTGGGGGGGGGGGGGGGGGGGGGGGGGGGGGGAAGGAACATCTGAAACTTAACAACCAGACTTACTTGCACACGAATTAGGAATGATTGTCCGGTTAGCCGATAATTGCAGCAGTGAGTTGTTCAAGTTAGTGACCTTATATACCCAGGTATGAGCGCAGAAATCTAACAAACCCTAATCTAGTGCATGAAAGATTAAGCTAGTGAGCTACACTCGAGGGCACAGAAAAGATTTGTTAAGGCTTCATAGCTATTCATAACGGCAAAAATTGGCAGAGGCAGTAAAATAGCCAAAAAAACATTGAAATATAGATGTCTACTTGCGTGAAACGGATCCGGTGGAAACTAGGCTGTTCTGGGATAGGTCTAGCCACCTCAGAAATACAATAAAGGTTTATTGAAGCGAAAAAAATAAAAAAACGCCAAATAACACCTCCTCACAAATACAAATGCGTTGCCGAATTTTCCAGGGCTTTCAGATATCACGAAATCAAGACCTTGTGATGACAACCCCAATTGGCTAATGCTGATAAAAAGAATAGTAATAGGATACAATTTTCACAATTATATACACTCTACTAATTTTCAAGCATGATATGTGACTTAATTTGCTTCGAAGACATAAAAGAATTCTGAAACCCTAATCTAGAAAAAAGGTGTTCTTATTATTGCTGAGGCCGAATCGAATGCTTGTATTGATTTATCGATTATTTGGCTCTAGTGCTTGTATTTGGTATTACAAACTCACCACTACAGCAATCATTGTCTAACCATTAGAAAAACCAATCTCTAAGTAGTAAAACCTAAATAGAGAATTTATTTCCTTAAATATGGAAATATCTAGGGAGCAACAGCTATCTTCTTGAGACAGTGTAACCACAGTGAATAACCCCGCGAAGACAATTTTGAATATTTTTAATAACTATACAATAATTACGATCTCCGATGGCATTTAAGCTGAACCAAAAAGGTTTTAAACAATTTCGCTTACTAAACGGGGAATTCAAGATCTATGACGAATAAGTATAACCTCGCACACATCTACTTTAGTCTCTAATAGTTGCCCAATACCGTAATAAGTGCATAATATTACCACATAGCGGTTGCTAATTAGGAGTAGCCGGCACTATTGCTACCATAAGTCCACACCTAAGCAATTATTATTTATTCATTTTCTTTCCAGTAAAGATAGAACATTATGGACTTATAAGATAACGAGCTAGTGACTGATCCACATTTCAAATAACGATTGTTTAACGATAAATAAGAGTGTCGCAGCCAGTCCATCTGGGCTAATTACGGTTACTTCAGATATCAGTTGAAATTGAAAAGCATAATTGTAAATGAATCTCATTTCCGCTCTTGAAAAGCGTTGATTTCATCAACTGTCGATCAATCGCTAAAGAATGCAAAAATGACACCGAAAATTTACAAGATACGATGACACTAGTCGCAACTTAACGGAGCATTAATTTCACTTCTCCCTTCCCAAAAAATTCTTTTGCTGCCTATTGGCAGTTGAAAAGACAATCAATAAGAGGGTAGCGTTTTCCCATATTCTTAAACAAAAAATATAAATCCAGACAAAGATTAGGATCTAGATAATAGAGCTTCCAAGGACTGACGTAAGGTCACTAGGTAAAGTAGCACCTAGAATTGCACTTAGGCAACTATGTCCACTGCAGTTAGATAAAAATGATCAGAAGACCTTAAATAAAAGGAAGAGTCGTTTATAAACTTACTCAAGCATATTCCACCGCCACTAGAAAAATTCGCAAGACTCTTCGTTTATCATTCAATAAATAAATAGATAAATACAAAAGGAGAAAAGCACGGGGTCATGACGGAGGTATGGGAGAAAGAGAATGCGTGTTTTCAAGTCTTAATCGACGTTTAGTTTCAGTTTGCAAGAGTCGAGTGAGATATCGAGACATAACACTCTCCAAGTATACATCCGAGATCAGTAGATTCGAGTCAATTCGACGCAGTTGAAGCCTCCACCTAACAGGCAGAGATGATTCAGCTCTCAAGCGTGCTGCCAATCTTCGGGAAAACAAAACCCGAGCAAATGAAATAAATGCTTTATCCAATCGGTTCCTATCTTCAGATAAACTTTCCCAATTTTCAGGTAAATATCCCGGGATTTTATAAGCCTCTGCTGTCCATGAATCGTTCGATTTATTCACAAAGGGAACCCTGAATATTAAACCTAGAATCATTCTGTACATATACTGGGTGTAAACCGAATGCTCAATTATTCCGAAAGTCGCCATTTTGGTGGCAAGATTGTCGACCGCAGAAAGAAGGAGGTCGACTTGATGAGAAGAAATAGAAATATTGGAAGGAATTGGTTGTGTCCATTCATTTAAATGTGTATAGCAGTCCAAATCAGCAAGAGATGCTAACATCCGAGTTTGTCGATTGTTGGAAAGACTGTGCGAACAATTAACATAGCGAGAAAATGATAGATATTTAGAGGCATTAGTGACATCATTGGCAAAATCACAAGTGATATTGTGAAGAGGAGGCGATTTTCCTTTGCAACGCAATGTCGACCCATTCCAAAAGGATTGCTTACGCCTCATATGCAAATATTCGCTAATATATCGGTCAATCGAGTCCCTGACCAGTGTGAAATACACTAATCGCCCTTTGTATGAAAAATAACTAACTTAAAACTGGCTGAACTTGAAGGCATATGAATGAAAACAGTGATAACTCACTTGATCTTTTGGAATGCTCTAACCGGCCAAGCATTTCTGGTACACATTCTTGAAGTTCTGTAAAGTCTGCATGCAAACCACACCTCCACCCAACAGAAAATCTAAATGAATTAAAAATAACATAGTAAGTTACCGTGAAAAGAGCCATATATTGTTCTTGAAATTACAATTGCAAACTTTTCTTGTTAGACACCGACAGGGAAAACCAACCACACCTGATTTCGTTAAAGCACTTTCGACAAAGGTTCCGCCTGTTTTCTGTATATGTACAAATACTAAAACCACACTGAGGTTGGATTCTGGATAGAAATAATCATAAGGCTTGATGAAAGGAAAGTATGAAGAATTATTGGACAAATTGTAGTGTCGATGATTGTATTGGTCAATGAATATATTTTTCTGGAGATACCAATAAATAAGGGCACATTGGATAAGGGCAATAAAAATGGTTTTACAAATATTTACAAAATTAAACCATTTCAATGTCCGGACCATTATTAAAATGGCTAGAATGCACAATGCAATTTAAAACAAAGATTTTTAAATATGTAATACACTTCACACTAAACACATTGCTTATGTAAAAATTATGTTTGCTTTTATATGAACTAATTTTATTAATAGCAGGTATAAGATTAAAAAAATTTTATAAGTTCTCTTGAATAGCTGTTATTTCATCTAATCCAATTGATATCTCAAGCAATAATCAATTTATATTGGTTTCATTAATTAACCTATTTAGATGAATTAGGCTATAACTTACGTAATTGATTTGAGATAAATGTCTCAGTAAATTTGCGTGGAAGACATAGGTAATCCTAATATTCCTTGTGCTTTGTGCATTGAATATGCATTTTTATGAAAGTACCACTGTACGCTTAACAAAACGTTTAAGAAATAACAAAACAAGTCGATTCCTTTTATCCACGAAAACCGCTAAAGTTTAATGTACACTTTTAGTTTGCCAATCAAAAATTCTTTCGAAATATCCCAGTTATAGATATTTCTGTGTGGTGACTAGAAACGGTGTAGGTATGTACAAACAATATGTGACTTGGTATTGTGACAGATATTGTAAAGTTCTAATCAACCGAGTTAAAAAGTAGATACTGTATGTAAAGTTTTACATAAGTTGAAGTTATATATTTTAATACATTTATCAGTTCTCTATAATATATGAAATTCTATTCGGATTTTATTCTATGTTTAACTGTGATTATGGAAAATATTAGTGAATACTTCAGCAGAATCTTCTTATTTCATTTTCAGCAGCATTAATTGCTTCGAAATCCCCATTTTGTAACTGAATACTGTATTCCAATCAATTTTACAAATGTAATATTTGGACTTAATGTCTTGCATGAAGTGCACAACGTAATCAAGGCTAAAGTATAGAGGTTTCACTTATCGTGAAGCAATCAAGTGTTTACTATGTGAGGAGAACTTACAAAAACTGTTATGTTGATTTCAAAATTAGGCTTTGATGAAAAGATTGCTAAAATTTAATTCAGGTGTCCTTGCGTAACATCAGCTATACTTATGACTTCTTGTCTATTTGAAAATTATTAGGTGATTGTTCTGTCCATTTTTCATACAAAATGGAGGAGCATTCTGCTTGTATTTGGAAATGCTTAAAGAATACCACATTACACGCTTAGAAAAAGTGACTCAAAGTTCTTCATCTATGAAGTTCATTAAAAACCAATTTATTATTATAAGTTGGAAAAGTAAACGGATTTGAATGTTATAAGTAAATTACGGATTCCAAAATCTTGAATCAATTCTATTTTAAAAATATCTTTATGTTTCCTTCCCTATGTCATTTTAATTTGGTTGTTAAAGCGTGTGGGACACATCATCAATGACCAAATAGAAATCCTGCTATAGAACCCTACTCAGAAATATTTCAGCTATTAAGGTTCACACGAATTATGCTAGAATTATCTGATAACTAATTGCTTTGCCAAACTCAGCACTTCGCTATTAATATACGTATCGAATAAACGTATTCCTTGCTACACGTCTATTTCCCCGTATCGAATAAACGTATTCCTTGCTACACGTCTGTTTTCCGCTACTGAATAAATGTTCCGTGCTACACGTCTGTATCCTCTGTAGCTGGGCTATAGCTTAGCTTGTTCTCTAGCTAGAGGTTGGAGAATCTGCCATAGAGATTTCTGATTCCTAGCTAGATGTTGGAGAATCTGCCATAGAAATTTCTGAGCCGGTAGCTAGATGTTTGAGAATCTGCCATGGAGATTTCTGAGTCGGTCTAGATGTTGGAGAATCTGCCAAAGAGATTTCTGAGTCAGTCAGGCTTTACTAGCGTAGCAATCCGCTACAAGCGTTTTAGACACGACTCAAATTAGCATAATGAAAAATTTAGCTGCTTTAACAATTTATTTAGAGTGTAAAAGTCACGAAAGTTTTTGACGTTGTTATTTTGCGTCTAAGCAAACTTAAATGATCGGTTCCAAGGTCCATTTAGCGAAAGTCCGAATACCATATTGGCATATGAAGTCACTTTGTGGATTTTATTTGATTTACTCAAGAGAATAAAGCTTTTAAGGAGTTAAATTAGCTCTTTAACAATATATTAAATGGTATTTGCAATATGGACAAACAATATTTAACCGTTCCTGTGCACAATATGAAACATCTAAAATTTTTTAAAATTTTAAATATTGTCAAAATTATGTTCATTCATTATGTTAAAAAATTATTTTAGAACTTGCTTTTCTATGCTATACATTTACAATGACCTTTGAACAATTTTCTAATTATATTTTGTTGCCAGATTGCTCTTTGTGACATTCCGCGGTTCGTCCTTTGCTTCTGTTTTTTCCGGTTCACATGTCCAAACTATTTATTGGGGGTTTACCTGCTGGTTTAAATAAAGGAGTCATATATAAAGAGCTTTCGAAATTCGGTCATATTGTGGATTTATGGATTGCTAGAAATCCCCCAGGGTTTGCTTTCGTTCAATTTGATAGTTACAGCGACATGGAGAAAGCCATGGGCGCTCTAGACGGTTCAACAATATTTGGTCCAAAAATAAAAGTTGAATTTGCTCGGAGTGGTAATTTGAAAGGTTTGTCTTCGGTTTTGATTTCTTTTTACCTTAAGTACTTTCTCGTTTAGCATCCACGGTCAATCGACACAGGTCCAGAAATAATAGATCACCTCCTTTGAGTGGATATGGCAGTTCCTCCCTCCCTCGTCGTGGTGGACTCTCACCGCCTCCCTCTTCTAATTATTACGATCGCTCCTGTGATTATGTTTCCCACCGTGCCCCAGAAATATTTAGTGCGGTGCCTTTTTCTGGTTCAACTAATTTTCCATTCCATCCTCCTGTCTATCCTGACGCTCCTTATATATCCGATTCGAATAGAGGCTTGTATGGTTCAAGGCGAGAATCAATCAGGCTTTCGCCAGGCTACCATCCAAGGTAAATTGGTAATCATATGCAATTCACCCAGAGATGTTTTTGTCTTGTCTCTCTCCATTTTATCCTCTTACGAGCTCTCTGTATCACTATCACGTCACTTATTTGTAATTATTAGGGTTTTTGAAGTACTTATTGAGTACACTGAAATTTTGTATCTCTAAATGGTTCTTTTATTGTCATTTAAAAAAGCTTATCGTGTAGCGTTGTTTAGTATTTTGGAGCTTCCCAATTTTAGCTTCAAATGCTATTGCTTTGAAACTCTTCATTCACTTCTGCTTCAACTGATTTCTTTGTCGCGTTAATGAAATCGCAATTCTCTATCTAATCGTTGGAGACGCCATGTAATCTCTCTATTTTAACTTGCTGACTTTATCTCAACCACCGAATTGACCATTGGCTTTCGTCTAATCTCAATTTCAAATCGTTATTAAAATTCGTTTTATAAATATTATTATGAATGGATTTCACGCACCTCGAAATTTATTTTTTCTTTCATATCCGATTCAACACTTCGAATTGCTCAAATTTTTCTGGTCTGTTTCTAGCAGCTGTAATCTCAGTCTCTTTTTCCTTAGCGTCTTCCTTTAATTATCGTATTTTTCGGGGTTTCCTCCTTATGTTTAATCTTAAAGTTTCACTTATTGCTTATATTATGCCATTTGAAGCTGTCTTCCAATTGCTTGATTTATGAGGATGACTTGTTCTTATTGATGCATTATTTCAGTCATTTGCCTTTTGTTATTATTTATGCGTTGGAAGATTAGAGTGGGGGTTAGTATTTGTTTTTAGATCGTTCTTCTGCATATTTTTTGTGCACATTTTCATTAAAGCACTTGGAGTTTTTTACGACCTAATTTGCTTGCATTAGAGTTTTTCTATCTGTGAATTTCACATGTTTTTATTCGTCGTTCTCTATGGACAAAGAGCTGTGGAAGATATGTATCCTGGATCCTATCTAGCAGGCAGTTCTTTTCTTGATTCTTTCTTTTAATGACGCAAACTTTGCGTCGTCTCTTCATTGTCCGGTTTTAATTTTTTGCAATTTTCATCTTTTAAGTATTTGTTCTCTTAAAAATGAATATTTTCCCCATTTGGACACAACAGTATCAACCCAGAGCATCGTTGAATGGATTACGCGTCCCCTTTATTGATTCCTATTTCAATAATTGGATGGTCATCTATTCTGATTTCACAATCGCCTATGTTGCGCCATCTACCCCATGGGAGGTGGGGGGGAGTAATTCTTAGTTAAGTCCACAATTTGCCATTCCTGCGCTCGCTTAACCGCCCGGTATCTTGATTTAGTTTATGCTTGTCAGTGAGTATCTAATCCGCGACTTCCCCTCAACATAATCCTATGCGGAAATCACCTGTAACTTTGTTTTATCCTTGGTTTTCTCATATTTAATGCTGAAGGAAACATCCTGCATTAACTTGCATTCCGCTTTCCTCTATTTTCATCACTGGGTGGCCTCATTTCATTGCTCCAGATTTTGCAGAAAAGTCATCTGTTAATCTATTCACTTTGTAGCTCAATCCAAATCTATTCTGCTTTGCTACAGAAATACACGAATATTTTTTCAGCTCCGTTCGGCTCTTCTTTGCATTCCTTCTATCGATTTTCTGCTTATAATGAACTTCACAGAATTACTAAATGTTCAAGATGACTTCAAATAAGTCCCATCGATATTCCAGTGGGCTGGGCTTCGTTTTCATTACATCAAATACCTCTGTGAAGGTCGCAATATTCTTATTGCCCTTCAAAGTGATCAAGGTGAAGACAACAATGCTTGACTATTCCTCCGCTTGTCAATTTTTATCGAAATTTCTCGAATCCGTGACCTCATGACATTTGTCTACGTCAATACTGCCTTCTTCTGCATGTATCTTTTTCTAGTGACAAGAACACTTTCGTTTGGAGATTAGTGTAGATCCTAACTTCGCTAGTTATGAGTTGATTTAAGGAATTTTATTGGCGTTGCATTAGTCCATCGTAAACGCATTCCAACAATCTTAACTTTCCCCTTGTCGGCGCTTCAGGAGTCGTAGTCCCGTCGGTCGCGGCAGACGCAATAGCTATGATCGATACCGAGACGACAGAAAAGATAATGGGGGTGGTTCTTATCGTCGTGATCGTAGACGTGCATCGCCCATGCCGCCACCACCTTTCAGACGAGAGAACTCTCCTCAGCCACCTTATCGACGTGGTAGGTCCCCACTAGCCTCTTATAGACAACGTCCCTGTCCTACCTTCCCATTTTCCTCTTTTGGTGGGGAAATGGAATCGGGAGATCGTTTCCACTATGGCCATCGCTCGCCTCTTTCCCGTGATATACCGGATCGTCGGGGAAGACGTTATTAAAGAGAGGGATGAAATTGTGAACTTTTTTGCTCGTCTGTAAAATTTCATCTTACATCGTACTTTTACGCGTCTGATATTGTAATAAACGTGGCTACCCTTACAAAATGAAGTTGTCAAATTGTGAAGCATTTCACTTTTGGTTTAGTTCTTGCAGCTGATCGCTGATAACAAGAGATTGGCTATTGAATCTCCCTCTCCTTATTATTTTCTATTGTTTCATTTTGACCAATTTGTTCTCAGAGTAATGCACTATCCAAGTTCCCTCAATAATCATTGGCAGTTTGTTGTATTCTACTTATAATGTTAATTTTAAACTTATCAGAGCGGGTTTAGTTGGAAAGACTTTTATCTGACTTCAATTTCCCTGCAGCTTCAGATTTATATCTGTCCTGTACACTGCTTTCAAATGGCCAGGTTCAATCCTCATCCTCTTTGTGGTGGCTACTCCATTGCGTACTCATTCTCCACTCTACAGTTAACTATACAAAGCAACAACGACCCAGAATAGATGATGGAGAAGGCGGACAGCTGACGTGCAACGTATCTCTCCAGAATCGCCAAATGGCTTTGTAAATAACTTAGTTACCGAAGAAAGCTTGTGGTGTAGGATATAGAAGGAGGCTAATGGAGTTACATGGATTCAGGTATCGGCCATTCTAGAGAATATGTCTAATGACGACATCTTGATTCATTTGATAAACAATTTCTACGTCGTTGTTATAGATTTGAAATTAAGGTCTGATTTTAAGGGGGAAATGCTTGCTTCTATAAGGTTCATCAACTGCTTTGTCGCGGTTACTCACAACCACACCCACACACTCTCCAAGAAGACGAGACGTGATTGTACCTGATGATTTACTCTTATAATGGAGAACGGCTTTCCGTGTACTATTTGAGTATTGAAGTAAATTGCACCACAGTTCAATTAGTGAGGATGACTCACCCCTTCTTTCGCGCTATCTCCCATTCTTATTTATTTATTTCAAATGGCAGGCTTTATGATATTTATCATTAGCCCTTATACTTTGACTTCAGCTTCCCCCAAGGGTAATGATATTTATCATTAGCCCTTAAACTTTGATTTCAGCTTCCCCCAGGGGTCTGCCTCATCATTTATTTCAAATGGCAGGCTTTATGATATCTATCATATTAGCCCTTAATAGCTTTGACTTCAGCTTCCCCCAAGGGTGGGGGGTACATATGTTGACTTCAGCTTCCCCCAAGAGGGGGGGGGTACATTTAAAGCAGTTAATTAATAGCAGTTCATTAGCAGTCTTCTTGCTTACCTTAATCTTTGACTTCAGCTTCCCCAAGAGGGGGGGGGGGTACATTTATAGCGGTTATTAACAGCAATTCATTAGCTGTCTTCTTGCTTCCCCTATCTTTGGCTTTCCGTCCTTGTCTTTAGAGCTGGACACCAAATCAGGTGGGTCTTCTCCATTTCCTCCTGTAGGTTACATTCAGGTGGGTCTTCTCCATTTCCTCCTGTTGGTTACATAGGAAGCATGTGGGTTGAGTGTATACTCCCAATTTAGTTACATGGAGGGCATGTGGGTTGAGTGTATAATCCCAATTTGTGAGGCCAGTGTATACTCCCAATCTTTGAAGGTGTTTTGCCAGGCAATCCGTCCGGTACGTAGTCTAAACTCAGCAACGGCTTCGATTCTTGGCCAAAGTTAAACTCAGCAACGGCTTCGATTCTTGGCCAGTCGGCAACGGCTTCGATTCCTGGCCAGTCGGTTATATCGGAGAGTGCCAACTGTCCTTTGTTCGAGCTTTAAGTTCGTTACACCTTGAGGTCTGGAATTCTCTCTTAATTAAGGCAAGGATGGCAGGCAAAATCGTGAAGCGTTCCATATTTTTTTGGGGTGCGCGATGGACTTACCTCCACGTGGTGCACCCTGGACAACGTATCTTCGTACGGCAAAAAAGTCTATCACTCGGCATTTGACTTGACTTCTATCTCCCATTCTTCATTTCCTGCTATCAAGGCGTCCGAAGAAAAGGATATTCTCGCAGTTTAAGTAAACCGTCTCCTGTTGTCTCTAAATGGAGAAGTCTTTTTGTCAAATACTTTTCTGACTAACAATACCCAACCATTCGCAATCTACGTAATTTTCCAGTTGCTTGCATAGCGGTCTCTCACTATATTTTAGAGCATTTGTTTATACGGTATATTGAGTTCCTCTGTTGACTTACAAGTTCCTAGCTTCGTTAAGAGTGAGCAAACTGTTGGCTCTTTAGGCAAATCTCAGTGATTCTTGCAGCGCCATTTCATTCTGTCTCTTGTACACTCGCGTCTCTTGCCCTCTCTTTGACGTCGTCGATCTGGTTACTTGTGGAGGCTTCCCTCTCTTTAAGGATCTCGGGTTCATTTACTCATTTTATCATCAAGACGATGCGTTCCTTGTGGTATGATTATTTACAGGTTTGTTTTATTGTTGTGTCGATTTAGCGGAGTGTTTTATTTTAAAAAGAAGAACACGATAATCGCAATATGTCATTTGTCTTAATAAAATCTGTACTTTTCGAGAGCATTCTTTTGCCTAATTACCTCTTATGTTGCCTAATGCTTGGTTTAAGTTGGGAAAGGGTTTATTTTTTTAGAGGTTGAAATGCTAATCGATTTATTTAAGGATACGGGTTGCTTTAGTTCTAATTGATAATTCGAATCCAAAAGCTAAATAATAGTTTTCTCTAAGCAGAGGAATCTGGATGACATCTGATTTCTTGATTTCGGCCACATTTGAAGACAGATGGGTGTTTGTGGAATTGGAGGAAAGGTATGCTGTGCAGATGAAAATTTCCGATAAAGTGTATGAGCAGAGGGCCATTAACACTATGAGAAGGTAAGTGGTTTTTTATTAAATAAATATCTACTTAAATCTGCACTTTTAACAATTGGGAAGAAGGTCAATAGGTTATTTGATAGAACATCTTAGAATCCATGTGCCATTAGACAAATACAGCATTCTGAAACCAATAGTCGATATCATCGCGAAAATATGGTGATTGAAAATTTTGTAATATAGTGTAGTATTGTAGGATTCCCCTAGAAATTTCTTCAAATATTCTTAGTGTTATATATTCAATTCCTTTGACGTAAAAAAGTCACGTTTCAACTGTTTCCATTCGATGCAGAAATACTTGTATCAAATGGCAGGCTTTATTAGAATTATCATTAGTCCTTTAGTTAATTTCGGGTTTCACAGGGAGGAGGGACAGAAGAGTGATTCTCAGATGTAAAAGAGACAGACAGAAAGATGGAGAGAAAAAAGGTAATGTGAATACTGTGATGTGAAAATGGTTGAATATGACAAACATTGGGATCATGGTAGTTTGAAGTCAAAAGTCAACTGCCAGTTTATAAAATTTGTTGCCGTTTGAGAAATATCGATTATTAATTTGTCCCCTCTCCTTCCTGCAAAATCTCCGGGTCAATGCGTTTTCAGGGCTAATAGTATAACACTTGATGCTTACGCTCTTCTTCAGACAAGGTGAACTAGTTTACGGAAGCGTGCATACTATAATTAAGAATAGGAGAAGGGACCGTTGTTTAGTGATCTAGTTGATAATCTGAACACTGTGAGCACGAGGATTTGGACTATGGTAGCATTTTAGTCTATTGACTCTAGCGATTTATAACGGATAACTATGAAGTGGCCTTAAACCTTAACCCTTTAATGCCCTAATTATTTTCTGAAAAACGCCCCCAACCCCAGTCACGCGTGCCTCACAGCAGATTGATGCCACCGACTTGATAATTATGTTAGTAACAGGTGAAGGCTATAGACGTGTTGAACATGTTTCAAATGGCAATAGCGGCTCCTGTTAAGAGTCTAGTAGCAATGGAGCATTTTTTGAAAGAGGACCGTGCGGGTCTACTCAAATCTATGCACTTCACGAATTTGTAAAATTATATACACACTTTGGGTGCGCAGATATTTAGTATAATAAGTTAGTATCGAGGTAAATTTAGGAGTTGTGATTCCTAACCAAATTAAATGAAAGTGAAAGTGTGTATTTTAAAAAATTTAAAAGCCTATCGAAAATTCCTTTTAAGAGAAATTAGTCTTCGTTAAAATTTATTTATTTCAAATGGAAGGCGTTATGATAGCTATCATTAGCCCTTTAGTTGACTTCGTGCTTCACAGAAAGAGGAACACCAAAGTGGTAAAAAGTCGAGAGGGGGACAGAATAATGATTCACAGACGTACAAGAGACAGACAGACACGAAGGTTGAAAAAAGGTGAGTACTGTGGAACTAGTAGAATATGAAATGCGGGGGTGATTGGTAGTTTGAAGTGAGAAGTCAACTGCCGGTTGATAGACGTAGTTTGAAGTCAGAAGTCAACTGCCGGTTGATAGACTTGTTAGTTTGAAGTGAGAAGTCAACTGCCAGTTAATAGACTTGTACCGTTAAAGTAATAGAGTGGGGTGATGGTAGTTTGAAGTCAGAAGTCAACTGCCGATCAATAGACTTTTTGCAAGTCAGAAGTCAACTGCCGATCAATAGACTTTTTTGTCTTTGAAGTCAGAAGTCAACTACCGTACAGTGGGGTCATGGTAGTTTGAAGTGAGAAGTCAACTGTAGGTGAGGTGAGTACTGTGGAAGTAGTCGAATATGACACAGTAAGGTAAGATGATTACTGTGAAAGGGGTCGAATATGACATAAGTGAGGTGATGGTAGTTTGAAGTGAGAAGTCAACTGCCTTAGTCGAATATGACATACAGTGGGGTCAGAGTCAACTGAAGGTAGAAAAAAGGCGAGGTGAGTACTGTGGAAGTGGTGAAATATGACATACAGTGGGGTGATGGTAGTTTGAAGTCAGAGGTATATGACATACAGTGGGGTGATGGTAGTTTGAAGTGAGAAATAGGTAGAAAAAAGGTGAGGTTAGTACTGTGGAAGAAGTCGACAGTAGAGCAAAGGTGAGGTGAGTACTGTGGAAGGGGTCGAATTTGACATACAGTGGGGTGATGGTAGTTTGAAGTGAGAAGTCGAAGAGAAAAGGTAAGATGAGTACTGTTGAAGTGGTCGAATTTAAGAAAAAAGGTGAGGTGAGTACTGTGAAATGGTCGAATATGGACAAAGGTGAGGTGAGTACTGTAAAAATAGTCGAATATGATATAGAGTGGGGTGATGGTAGTTTGAAGTCAGAAGTCAACTGCCGATCAATAGACTTTTTGCAAGTCAGAAGTCAACTGCCGATCAATAGACTTTTTTGTCTTTGAAGCTAGTAGTCGAATTTGACATACAGTGGGGTCATGGTAGTTTGAAGTCAGAAGTCAACTGCCGATTAATAGACTTTTTTGCCGTATGAGTATTCGTTGCCCAGAGTGCACCACCTGGAGGTAAGTCTATCGCACACCCCGTCTTTGTTAAAATAGAATATGGTGAATGTCTAAACCGTCTATGGAAATCTTATCAGTCAACGATTTGCTAAATCCATATCAAAGGTAGTATTTGAATAGGGTAGATTTTCATGTCTTTCGCTAGAATTGAAGAGATGGGCGGCCTTTTCCTTTATGAGTTTCTTGGGGAGGCGTTGAATCGAGGTTTTTGAGTCTGCTGGGAGATAAACAGACTTCTTGAGAAGCTTTACACAAATATTCGTTTGCACGTTTGATATTGCAATAAGATAAATATCCGGAACTACATACATGGCTTTTTTAGTTTTTAGTCTGCCTTTCTCGAAATTGGGAATGAAATCTCATTATTTTTATCGCTACAGTACTGTCTAATCCTTGCCAAACATCCAAATCGAAGAAGTGGACCGACATCAGGAAGTATACCTTGGCCACTTTTGTTACTGGCGAATTGTCCTTTGAGTCTGAGCTGCCGTAAACGTAGCATTATTACTAGTGCCTACACGACATATGTCTTTTTTTATTAAGTACCGCAAAAATATTTGATTCTTCTTCTGTTTGAATAAAAAACTACTTCTGGTAGCAAGATCAAGTCAAACTAATCTATTGGAAGGCCTGTAACCAACTCCATGGCTACATTCTCGTTACTGTTTATAGTTAACGTCTTAAAAACCGCAAAACACTTGCAGACGCTCACGAGGATCTGATGTGTCCGCCTCTCATGTGCACTAGTCGCGCGTGAATAGGTTTGTTTCATTGGTTAGCCCTGGGCGAGAACTGGGTCACCTACCTTATGGCAAGGCTAGCCCGAATCATTTTAACATTGTTACCTTGCTTTAAAAGTTAATTGTAAGTCAATGTCTATTTGAACGAAGTGTCATAGCAATTGGGGGCGGGTAGGGGGTTGAGCAGATAATACACGCCTTTAATGCAATGTGCACTTAAGGAGGGGGGAGGGGGTAAATTGAAGTAATGGTACCCAGTTTTAGCCATAAGACTTTGGTAATTTCAATTTGTGAGAATCGATTTTATAACTCATAGATTGTGAGCGGGTTAGAAAACTGGATTAACCGGGTAATGCGATCATGAATATGAAGTAGCTAAATTAAGCAAAAATAATACGGAAAGAACCTCATTAAGGTCACTATATTCGTCACTCTCGGACCTGAAACGATGATTTCTAGATATATCTTTATGTGCTTTCGGAAATTTGAAAGATTTACTCAAGTTTGGCCTTGTCTCTGTGGGTTAGCAAATGAAAGTAAAGCCATGCGTCCAGGTTTCGCAGTTGTTTGAACTCTCTCAATTTTGCGGTCGGTGAATCTGTTCAAGTTGGTTTGAACGCAGAAGAAAGCGTACATCCGAAATTGGTCATTGCTAACAAAATGAGTAGTTGCGCCAACCTCATCTCTATTTTTTAAACGACGATTAACTTTAAGGACTCTGATTTCTATATCTACCCTGACTGACCAAATAACTTCAATTTATGTGATGCCATTTTGATGGTGCCTGCAGAAGTTCTCTCTAGGGGCATTCAAAATAACCCCTTCTCCAAAATACAACAGTATAATCAGCTTTTTTTACTGTCGCGCTAATTCGCTAGTTGTGGTAATAAAAGTGTCCAATTCTGTTAGGAATCCAAATCGGTTAGTTTCGGTGCACCTGAGCTTCATATCTTGTGCGCATTTGCAGTTTTTTGCCTCCTAAGGTCGCGCTTGAATATGCAAGTCCTTCTCTGTGGCGGTTTCCCTTGCAATCATTGGCTAACCACGTAGCCAATCATTCAATACCCTTCCATTCCAAGTTCGTAGGCTTATTTTCATAATAAGGAAATTGTCTTTGAGTTGCCGTCGCTTCCCGAGCTGTTGTCGATTTTTTGAACAAAGTAATTAATTGTTAATGCAAAATAGCAAGCAGAGTTGAAATTTTAACAGTTCACTCCTGGTGTTAAAATATGCCATTTGTTTCCAACCAAAATTATAAAATTGTAGATAAATTATGAATAGAAAGAAATTATTAACAGAATCTTACTGGGGTAGTAATAACGGTTTCCACGTATAGTTAAGAATGTGTGGTAAATATGATTATAGTTTGAAGTCAACTGACGGTTAATAAACTTTTTTACCGTATGAGTATACGTTGTCCAGGGTGCGCCACTTGGAGGTAAATCTATCGCACACTCCGCTGCATGCTAATATAAAATTCCTAGAAATCTCTGTGAAAACGCGTCACGATCACAATACTTTATCGTGTCAATGGTTTGATTGACCTGTCAAAGTAGACAGCCTTGATGACATAGGGATGTCAATCACACTGAATTCATCAAGTCCCCCATATCTAATTTCTATCAGACAGTTAATTAGGTTTTACTTAACTTCAGTGAATTAGACTTTGTGCCCATTCTTTTGAGTTGGTGTAACTTTACTTTCTAAACAGCCGATAGACTTACCTCCACGTGGTGCACACTGGGCAACGTATACTCATACGACAAAAAAGTCTATTACCTGGCAGTTGACTTCAGACTACCCTCACCCCATTGTAAGTCATATTCGACTGCTTCCACAGTACTCACCTCACCTATTTCCACTTTTGTGCCTGTCTCTTTTACATCTTTGAAACTCTCTTCTGTTCCCCCCCCCCTCTCGACTTGTTTCACTTTGATGTTCCTCCTCCTCTATGAAGCCCGAAGTCAACTAAAGGGCTAATGATAACTTTCACAACGCCTGCCATTTGATATAAAAATAAATAAA
>UZAE01000797.1:0-18122 GCA_900617975.1 Rodentolepis nana | reverse complement strand
CTATCAAAACGCCTGCCATTTGAAATAAATAAATATTTCACTACCCCCATGGTACTCACCTTACCTTTTTCTCTACTTTCGAGTCTGTCTTACATCTGTGAATCACTCTTTTGTTCCCCTCTCCACCTTTTGTGACTGTCTGTTCCTCCCCTCTGTGAAGCCCGAAGTCAACTAAAGGGCTAATAATGCCTACCATAAAGCCTGTCATTTAATATAAATAATTTCAATTGCTAACCATAATTAAAAATTATATTACCGTAGGTAATAATATGAAACTAAATTCGTAAAGGCTACAAGTGCGAATCTTTGCTCAATAAATTACAAGTACAATTTAGAACCGCACTAGAAGTCCCAAATACATAAACACAGTCAGCTTAAAAATCTTCTTAACGGAAACAAACTAGCAAAAGAAATGACAACGACACCATTCGCCTTTAACCACCACACTTCCATGGGGTTGCTATATAAGTGCAAGACTGATCTAAGAAGTGAGTAGTAGAAGTTCACATGAATTTAACATTAAGAACTGCGCAGTAAAAGCAAAAGCTGGAGGATATAAAAATCGCCTGAAAGGTAATTAAAGTCGCATAGACCTCGGCATTAAACGTGCAATCATGTGAGACCTATCCATCGTCTTGTTCAATAAGCCTTATTCCATAAATTGAACAGCACTTTACATTGGAGAGAATCAGTAAAATATAGTATATCTCAAAAGCTAATAAAAATGACAAAGTGTAAATGCTTAAGTAGTGAATGAATCTACCATATATGGCGAAAATCAAATCTCCAAAAATGTTATAATAAGCATTGGTGATATATCTTTTAACAATTAGAATAACAAGAAACGAAATTACAGGAAAATTTACGACTACTGCCCCTTTACACTCTTGTCACCACGTGTACAAACGCGAAAACTTGAATAGCAAGTAGTGTGCGTTGGTGATGCACAGTTCACGATGAATGTGCGTTAAATCAGATGTCAGAGGCTTGATTCATATCTGCTCATGCTTAATGAGGAGAAAGGCCCTCGGTTAAGTACGACCAACGTGGTTGGCAATGGGAATCGACTCTAACCAAGGAAGATCCATAATACGATTTCTTGCCCAAGATATTTGAAAACTGTTTCATAAATAGGCTTGGGAGTTAATTCATAAATGCGTAAACACATGGCATTAAACACTACTTGTCTATAAATCAATGTTTTTGCTTAACCATCAAACGATAATATAAATAGCGTAGATAGAAACAGACCTTATAGCCGCCAGCGCAATCTGAGTTCCTACTCTGATTAGAAGCCGCATCTCCATCACCTAATATAAGGGCTCGATTGATTTTGATCTTAATATGTGGGCGAGGGGGTTCAGGGTTTGTGGCGATAACAGCAGGCGCTTGCGGAAGCTCAGGAACTTTAGAAGTTGTTTCCTTTTCCTCTTTTGTAGATGTTTGCCGATCAAAATTTATGCGTTTCTCATGAGATTTAGCCAACCGTCTACGATCTGTTTTAACAGATTCTTTGAAAATATCTGCATTAGAACTGCCATTTTCGGTATTAGACGGCAGCTTCTCAGCTGAAAGTTTTGTTTTAGTGATTTCAAGCGGACAATGATTAACTGCCGTTGCTCCTGCTGATGTAGAGGTGTCTTTCGATTCTGTCGCCTTTTTCTTCCCAGATCCACCTTCTACATCTTTAGATTTCCTTGATTTGATAGAATCTTTCTTAGAGGTCGTTTCATCTAACCGACGCTTTTTAACTGAAGACAGTGACTTTCCCTCTTGATGAGAATCGCTGGCATTATGACCTCGTTTGCTAGATTTCGGGGAAGTTTCTTCCTGGGGGTATAAATCAGAGGAAGAGGAATTAATGCTCTTTTTACAGATTTGACAGATATTCTCTAATTTAGATCGAAAGACTGAACGTGACGGTCCGCGAGAAGGAAAAAGACGCTTATTACTGGAGTGGAGTATACTGAAGCGAGAAGCCTCACCATTAGACTTGTAGGTAAAACGTTCAGCACAGCAGGCTGTTGAATTCAAAGAAAGTCCATGGTTAGAATCCGTGGTGAAGGATAGCCAAGTTTCGGCACCGGCTGCACGAGTTTCATTTACACCAATCCTGAAACGCCATCGAACATTATTAAAATAAACTTATAAAGTGCGCATAATGGCCAGCAGACAAGGGTTGAATGTATTCCGTATGTACATGACATAAATCATGTGGATAATTACACAGATGGATAATCTAATAATCTAGCGAAGCAGACAGGCGGAAATTGGGAAGCTCGCTCGAAAGACGAGAGCCATGTAAACTCACAGGCACATTAAATAAAAAATTAATTTAACAGACAGGGAATACCGAATATTAATAGTGCTACGAAAGAACAACTTCTTTAGCTTTCGTCATAAGTACTACGATAATAGATTTCATTTGCAATTCATGACGTACATCACATTAAATACAAAGGCCCTATTTTACCAACGACATGCATAAAATACCTCTAAATAAGATAATTTCTCATGCAACTTCAACCTCAAAACGAAAAGGGAGATCAACTTAATTACACCAAAAGGCAAAATATTTACCTCTGGTCATCGGCGAGTAAAACACCACGGTATACCTTTCCATCTGATACATACTTAACTGCTAAGAGTTTATCAGTTGAATAATCCACTACGACATTTATGGATTGGTCGGTTGGCCAATCCTTAGCATCAGCTATGCTGGACGCCATTTTAGGCGACAATATTCGAGTCGCCCATGCGATACATGGTCTATTATAACAAAACCTAAGGTCTTGACTTTGTGATCTTCAGTGATATTTCAGCTATAATATCATTTTTCATTGTATGATTTACTATTTATTAACTTTAATAATAATCCACATTATTAAAGGGATCAAGTTTTATTACTGCTATAAGTAACCTATAGTAAAGGCGTTTTCCATTTGCTCTTTTAGATAATTCTATTGAATCCAAGATATTTTTGCATTTGAAATGGTACATTTTGAATGGTTGTTATATAATAAAATATTAAGAATTTAGGCACACAAGGAGAGTTATTTCACTAAGATTGGCGTGGATTTAAGTAAAAATTAGCTCATCATGATTAAGATTAAAAAATATAAAAATATTTTTATAGAATTCCTGCGGTTTTTAAGTAAATAAAATGGATTTTAAACATATGAATATAAAAATAGTTTAGAATTTTATTATCTTAGTTTCATTTTGTATTCCAAACAAACCCACTTTCCAAAATTTTCTGTAAAACCTCTATGTCAGTTGTCAGATATATTTGTGGGCCAGGTTTCTTTAGTTTATGGTCTAGTCCATAAACACGTTGTGTTTGCATTTGTGAGGTGTCGGAAAGAGCTACTTAAATTCTTTAAACAAACAGTAAGGTTTATATAACGAAAGTTTCTCTCATGTTCATGTCTTTTCTTCATTCTCACCACTAAATTATATGTTTAATTTTCACTTAAAGTGCCTTAAAGGGGTGCCTTTGTTAATCTTAACCAAATTCTTTACTTGCAGAATTGCTAGTTTTTGACGTGTGGCTGGTTATATGCTGCTTAACGGATATTGGAAATTATATCTTTATATTTAATTTATACCACCCTTTATAAGCTGGCGTTCAAGTGACCTATTGACTTTTACAAATTTCCCTGCGTTTTTTAATCACTTTACATTCTACTGACTATAGCCTCCTATTATTGAATTAGCATTCTTTGTGAACACAATTGCTGGAAATTATCTGATATAAGCCATACAAATATTATAATCACCTAAGGAGCCAAATTTTAATATCTTACTTAAATAGCAAAGGGTAAATTATGTATACACAAATTAGATATTTTCAGCTGAAAGCTATTTTGAGTCACTAAAATGAATTGATAAATTAGCGAAAACATATTGCACATTCTTTTCATAAATATAAGAATCATACCAACATAAAATATGCTTAAGTACCACAATTATGGAAAAAAGGGTTGATTGAACCCCAATTCCATTCATAAATACGCCATTGTTTTTGTGTGTGTTTTGTGAATTGATTACCTATAATTAAAAAGTTTTGCTCAAAATTTTTTATAAAAAAACAGCTTATCTAAATTTCATTAAGTAGTGTTGAAAGAATAAGAATTAGTTTTAAGTTTTAACGAAAGTAAGTCTGTCTGTAGGAAATGACTTGATATAAACGTGCCTTAACAACCATGTTTTACTAAAGTATACAACAATCTTAATATAAAACCAAATTATTTTTTTCTAGGAGTTTAAGCTATTCATATTTCTATTGGAAAAATCTTTGCGCTTATTTGCTTTATTAGCTAAATTACAGTTAATTAACATGGTTGTTACTCTCGCCCTTCGCTGTTGAAAAGTTGACAGCAGATTATTATTATTAATTCTGTGTAAAATATACTTCATTTTATTTGCTATAAGTTAAAAAATCGAATAAAAAGTGAGCTTTATCTACTCTTATTTAAATATATAAATGAGCGTTTGTGGTTATTGGTCACATATTATTTCTTGTTAATTTACATCTCCACCTGAACTTTTTTTGCATCGTCGAATGTAATTTTAACTGGAATATGGATATGGGATTATCACTGCAAATCCCTTAGACGTCAGTCATGTGGGTAGAAAATACAATATCAATGCAGGATATACTGTATTTAAGACTAGCACGCGAACGCAGAATACCACTGCTAGGAGGGAAAGAAGCTTATTGTCAGTGTATGGTGTAATGGTTTGTCGAACAATGAAAAACAATACAAAAATTGATTTATTGGCATATGAGCCAATGTGATCTTTCTATTTAATTTCAACATTCGTAACACTTCCTTTTATTAATTAGGAATCTTCAAGAGAATCTAAGAAGTCGTAAAAACTTGCTTTCTCACTCACAAAATTACCAAAATTACATCATTTTAATTTTTAATTGAATCGCATTGTACGCATCAATTGCAATAATTTACTTTAAGAGTTTAAATTAAACTATGACCGCTAATTTGCGCTATTTTTTGTTAAATACCTATTGGGGAGCTTGTCCAAATGCTTATTTTAAGGATAGCTAGCCAAAAACGTTTTCTTATTAACGTGTGAATTTTGTCAATATTGTTGATTTTCATTTTTTTGGGGGACACTAGCTGCAGTCAAATATGCGTTGCTCTAAGTAGAATCGAGTGTTTGATCACCTCACAGAAACCAATCAACACCTGGACATTTTATGCAAACGGATCCTGGCTGTACAGCAGTTGTGCCCTTGTTTACTAACCTGTTATTGTGCTCATTCAATACGCTAAATAACCCCATCTTTAAATTTACTGATTTAAATCAAGTATCCACCCAACGACTGATTAACTTCTCTTGCTTTCTCAAACGCATGGGGAGGGGGGGGGGGTTGAATCTGTTTCCTTCCCTTTACGTGGGGGGATAAGCGCACACTTCACCGAGTCTAGACAGCAAATCGTAACATTGCTCTTCCTCTTTCAATTCCCTCATCATAAATATCACGCAGAGTTACCTTAAAATTGTTATTGGCTTTCACTTTAGTTGACGCTTTTCCAATTACATTGTGTGCGAAGACCAATGACAGTCAATTTGGTGAGAGAGGCACACAAATTTGCCTAGTAGATATCTAAGCTTCTTCTCCCACTCGTACGCTTTTTCAGAATACTCAGAATAATACTAACTTTTCAGTGATCAATTATTCACTCCTAAAATGTAACTACACTTGGATTTCATTTCCGTGTTTCTTGTGGTATTTAACTTACAATTATGTGGGAAAGTCATTGAGGGCAGATATGAAGAAGCTTTGTTGTTATGCATAGATTGGCTCGTAAGCATTTCATACCACACAAAATTTTGAGCAACGCGATGCTAAATGAGCACATTAGCTTGCACTCAAACGCGAGAAATGGCTGACTACAAGACAATTTTCTTCTCCATTGACAAGGAGAAAAACCGTAGGCAACAAACAGTTTTATTTTAAAACTTATTCACTATATTCTACAATGCGTAAAAAGAACTTTTATTCTTATGGAGTATTTTTTAAATAAATATTATAACAATTACAAATATATATAAGCAGCTTTCAAGTCTAATATTAATATTTTATGGAATTAAAAATAACTTATTAATATTCTAAGATTATATCACAATCAAGGATTTGGAGGATTATGTGAAGGAAAATCGAATGAGCCCAACGGTTGTGGAGGTAATATTCAATTTGAACAATGCATGATTAATATTTTAAAATAATTACCCTTCTATTTTTCTTTAACAATTTTGCACCCATTAAGAGCTAAGTATTGCAGGTTTTATATGGGAGATATTCAGTTCATTGATTCTAATGTTTTAAAATGAAAGATAATTCGAATTTTTGAGTTTCGTTACCAAAGATGCTTGTCCCCCCATCCGACTCATATTATTCAGAAAATTATTGAAAAGGGATCAAGATAGGTTAGTAAGGAGACCAATTTGTTGTGTTTCAGTATAGAAGTTGTTGCCCATTTAATTATCTTGAATAGGGATTGATATTCATGAACCTTATATCTTTAATATTAATAGTCATCCCCCCATATATATCGAATATTTGGAAGATCGAATAGTAAGAGCAAGCTTGAACATTAGCATTCAGATATTTTAATAGTTAATTGATGTAAATATTAATTAATTCTGCTTTAGAGATGGATCCGGTTATTTGATCCAAAAGGAACTGGAAAAATTACCCTAGAAGCATTCTGTGAAACCCTACAAGAAGATATGGACGAGTTGTAAGATTATACATAGTACCCTTTGAAATTTAATTATAACTGATTGTATTTAAAATAGATTTAGCTTAATGTCTAAATTTGTTGCATTATCAATTGTTTCCTTAGTACCAAATTCTTAAAACAAATTTTCATAGAGAGATTAGTTGCCAACAGTAGGAAAGCTTTTCGAAATGTCAGTTTAAATTTTTACTGAACTCACTTTTAGATTGAAGCAGTATCCTTCAGTAACTGTTCAACAAATTCAAATAATTGAACAAGAAATGTCAGAAAGAATGATGGAAGATATTTTAAAAGCAACGCGAAAAGCAGTTGAGGAAAATCCAGGTGACCTTCAAGTAAGCTACGGAAATTTTTCTCAGAACCTAAAACTATAATGTTGAAATATTTTGGAATAAACCAAATATGAGGTCATGTTAGGGTTTAGGCGTTTGGTTCACTAGGTACGTTTTTTGTCAGAATGCAGTTTGCGTTTCCAATTACTAAATGAGCTTTCCGCATTGTTATCAAATTATCGTTGTTCTCAAGCTGCTATAGTCCTTCTCGAAACCTTCAAATTCAGAAACAGAAAAGAGGAGAGTGACGTTGAATTCTGGATTTGGATTGAGTAAATTCGCTCACACCAATGTACCCCCATGAATAAGATTAGACAATAATTCCGTGATATTTGGCAGCCCAGAATGGGCGGATCTTACATTCATATTTGCATTGTATTCAATACTGATCATTGGTAACCGAGTGAACCTAGTTGTTGGTTCTCCAATTAATCACGTCATAGTGCGTTTCAATCTGTTATCATTTACTAAGCACTTGTGACAATAACGTGGCACTAAATTAGATAGCACAACCAAAGCAATACCCACCTTATGACTCAAAGGAAAAATTTTTCAATTAGTGCCTAAAGATTGCCATACTCAAGTGTTTAATTTGCAGTTTATGAGCAAGTTATATTACTTATGCTTAGAAAATAGTCATTTTCATGAACAGTCAAAGATACCATTCCATTATAACGAAGGAAAGCAAATGAGAAATGATGGCACCGTAGTGTCCAATGGTACGGTATGGATAAAATTGATCTTCAATGGGGTAATTTTGGTCATGTCCTAAGAAGTCATGCCAAGTGTAGTCCGATTTCTTTGTTTATTTTACAACACCTATTGTTCTATTTTTTACAGAGACAAGCAGAGAAAATCAAGGTGCATGCAGAAAATCGTTACGGTGAAGTGTGGCACGTTTTCATAGTGAATGGTTCAAATGGTTACTTCTACTCACATATGCCAAATCACTCGCTGTCATTCTTCTTCTCTGGTAACCACTACATTATTTTCTGCACTCCCAGCATGGCTCACTAGGTATTCATGAAAACAGTGATGTTGGTTATGTGTTTATTTCAATAAATTATGCTTGTTTATAAACTGTGACAATTTGTTGCCGCGTAATATGAACTGCGAAGCAGTAGAGACAAAGCAAACTCTCCCCATTATTTATTGCATAGAAGTTGCTAAGCTATGTAAAGCAGGTTCTCATTTGATTTTACATTTTTATGAAAAATTTTCCCATTTTGATACTAAAGTGATCTAGCTAATTTGGTTTAAATGATTGTCGTTGTTGTTCTCCATAATTACATTGCTAACGATTATAATTACAAGTATTTGCCAATTAAATTTTAAAGTGCTGTATTCAAAATGCGTGTTTACTGCCTATTTTGACTAGGAGTTGTTGGAAAATAGTTGTTAACACTTGTTATAAATTTATAACTTGCTTATTATATTAACTCTTGAATAAGTTTGCCTACTGTTTGACCGTTAAGCTGCTTAACACAGATACACTTAATGCTTCCATGAAGTCTATCAATCAATTTTTACCTATATTTAACCCTAAACAAAGCTCTTTTAATTATATTTGATTAGCTTGAAGTCAATTGCCGAGTTATAGACTTTCCTTGCTGTATGAGTATACGTTGTCCAGGGTGTACCACATGGATGTATGTCTACGCCTGCCTTAATATTGTTTTAAATGAGGCACCCCATTGCTGTCACTATTGATTGTCTGCTGGAAGAGCCAAATTTCCAGCCACCGTAACTTTTTGAGTTTGTAGTTGCAATAATAAGAAATGACATAGGAGTCATTAGCACTAAATTTTAAGTCGGAATTAGCCCCTCTACTACTTTAAATCCATTAATAGTTAATGTGGCAAGCTATGCACTGTTGCTAATACAATTACGAGAGTATTGGCTTCAGTAACAATGGAAAATATGTGGGAGAAAGCACACAACATTACAATTTGGAATAGCTATATGTGATTCGATTTGATTGAAATAATTACCCCATTGGCCTAATTCAATATCGGACTCGTGTAAAAAGTAGCCTTTCGTAAAGCCACAATACCAAAGAGTTAGAGTTCGTAGCAGAAAGTCACAGATTAGCATCGATCAAACCCCCAATAAACCTCTCTGACAAAATTCTCTGGAATAAAATTGCGCCCAAAAAATTAGTTAAACTACACTAATAGCATCGAGGAAGCTGAATCTGTGAGGGGAACAGCGTCTGTTGCTTAATCTTGAAATGTCACATGGCTTAAGCATTAAATGCAATTTGTGCTATACTGCGCTCTAATGACAATTTGTTGATGGTTGGCTAAGAGGTCTCTGGACTCACGTCGCACTCGCTCTCCACGGGAGCCGCGCCTTCCAGACTGTTCGAGTATACGTGAAATTCCTTTGGTCAGCCTTGGTAGCGTTGCGCACTATTTTTGAATAACTATGCAGTCTTATCTGGAGTGGTAGAAGATTTTTGCCCTCGTAAGTAGCCAACTCAATTTCAATTACCTCCCATATTGGATAAACAAATAGCACAATTACTGTTTTTCGAAAGAGGAAATGGAAGCGGATATTGAACTGTTGGGAGGGGGGCATTTCTCCTTTATCACACCAATGCTTACAACTTAAAACTGCTTAAGATTGCACACAGGGCTATACTAAAGTAGTTCTGCTTTATACCTTTCACAATAAATAGTTATTAATTCACTTTCTACTTATTTTCATGCTATTTCATTAAGTCCTCCAAGATAGGATATTTTAATTCATCTCTGGGTCCGAATAAATTGAACTTCAATGTATCCTAACCTTTTCAATATAATTCAAACAAAATCAGGGCTAAGAAAAATTGCGGATTATCGCGCTTTAATTCTATTTATCCAATGCATCTTATTTGTTTTCACAATAATGTATTCAGTTAAAACAAAGCATATTTATTCATCTTTAAGCAAAACATAAATATATATATATATAGAAGCAGGCACGAGAAAAAACATCACAAAATGCTTAAGAGGTTTCCGTAGGGAATTGTTAAAATGCAAAGTATTCCGTTACCATCATCCACCACCTCATAACTAGTTTTCGCCAAACTCATCTTCTGAATCATCGCCAAAATGAGCCATGGAGAAGTATGACGTATCCACTGGGCTCACAACTTCGGATTTATCCCACTCCGTTTCGATTAAAATTGTGCAGGCTTTACCGTAGTAATTGGGATCGCAAATGCATTCCGTCTCCTCAACCACATTACTCCCACTGTAGTGAATGTGTTTTAAACACTGGCCATGAGAGCAAATTGGAGTTTTATTCGGACACTTTTTTACCAAAGTATGACTGAGAAGGACAATTTTTAATTAGAATTTAATATCCACTTAAAATTTTGCTTAATAATCTCGATGAACTTACCCATCTGCCGCAAGAAAGAAAAGACACAAAGTTAGGAGACTGGGTAGTGTGATAGTAGAGGAGGCCATTATCGCAAGAGGCTGTGAGAATGTCGAACTGAATGAAAAATCCGCTTTTTATATACATTGAAAGGGCGGCAGCCCACGCGTTGAACAATTATAATGGCTATGTGCAGTTCTACTGATGACTGTAATTGGCCTTGCGAGTAATTGTCGCTGTTATTCGGGCAGACGTGGGTGGATGTAGTTATTTTCTAGCTTCACTATGTTTCATTACTTATCATTGCGCCAAGTTTAGCCAAGGCCACATTCCCTGTTGAAAAGTAGCAATTGTTAGTATTAGTCATGTAAACAAACTGCTTATGAAAAAGGTGAACAAGTTGATGATACATAGGAAAAGAATCCCCATATAATATATGCACAATGAGTTTAAGTTGGATTACGCTGCGAGGCTAACATAATTAATAGCAGTGTTAAGTTTCATTCTAATGCCTCAAAATGAAAGTTTGTATTTGCCTCATGAGTTCCGAATTAGTTGAAGCAAGAGAGTACTGTTGCTCGAAAAAATGAGGGAAATGGTATAAGAGGTTCTTGCCATGCCAAGACGTCAATACCAAGCTGAAAGATTGATGAGCAAGGGATCGCATACAGACGAGGCAAGTAGCTTTAGAATATATATATAGTTTCTAGAAGTCACTGTGAGTGAGGAGGTAAAAAGATGCTGCAAATCACTTCAATTACAAACAACCAAACAATGAAATCAGATGTTTGGAAGAGGAAAGGCACAATTGAAGGCGTAGATGTCCTGTCCAATCGTGTGTGAATCGTCGATTATTCTGTGTTCAGTGTGCGATTTTTCTTTTCGCATAATGCTCGTTGTCAAGGCAACTGCGCACACTTCGATGCATTAAAATGGTCACAAATTGTATAGGTTTAAGACTACAGAAGTCAATAAAAATGAGAACTATAATAACTTTCTAAATTGGCTGAGAGCTTTCGAAAATCAATACTCTCATGTTTACCTATTCAATCAAATTGCAAGAATGACAATATAATTATAAGCATAGTCGGTTTGAGGCTGATTTTCAAATAAAGGAGCTAGCGAATTCAAAGCAGAGAATGGCACTACTTTTAAAAGCTTTCCGTTCTGTTTGCGTCATGCTAGATTCGCAAAAGATTAAAACAAATCATAGACCTTTGACCAATACTCGTAAATCAGATGTGCTAATCTGAGTGCCGGAGTATTAACTTCCTCTCAATTTGGCCTTGGAGAGTTCAAATGAACTTTTAAAATGATAAAATATGGAGTGAAGTTTGACGTCAATACAAAATTATTAATTTTTCACAATCGGCTTCTGTTTAGTTGGCGATTGCATCTCAAACCTACTTGTGCGTTTAAGTAAAATGAAGTTTAAGTCTCATAATTGTTATCTCAAGCCGCGATTCCATGATAATAAGCCATCTCCCAACTACAAAAGAGACCAATTGTGCCCCCAAGCACCAAGCGTACTCGGTTCACCAGTGCCTGGTCGGGCTTTATCTCAAATGATTTATAATAATTGAAGAACGATTTCAAAATATCCAATAATGGTTAAATAATCAGGAAGTCGTATGAACATCAAGTTTAACAAAATGGCAAGGCATTACTTGTGAGAATAAGATGTTAATGAGCACAGTATTCAAAATGCTCTTATTTCATTCCATCTGAAGACTTAAAAGATTGTTCACTTTTGCTTAATGAGAAGAATTCGTCATATCATTAGTAAAATTTCAATCAATTAAGCATCTAGGACTTTTACTAGGTCCGAAAATGATCTCATGTTCACCCAGTTGGTATATAAATAAGCACTTTAGAAAAAACCCATATCTGTCCACAAATTGATTCATGGATTTGTTTAGACCGAAATGAATGTATAATACCTATCCTGAAAGTATTTTAAACTTGAGAATAAATATTGTTGTTTACTTTCAATATTAATCATAATTTCAGATGCGAATATTTGCAATCAAATTGTCCAAATCGATGGATAGCACTTCAATTTTACTAGATCATATTAGATCAAGTTTGCAATTTGGTGTTACACTAGCGTTGTTCGTTTTATTTTCACTTAGAGAATTGTCTATTCTGATAATGTCTGTCACCGGTCGATGTTTCTCCTCCACTTTATTACCATTAATTATTCTCTTTTGCACTTGCCCTACTGAGCATGACCTATCCTCCGAATCACGATTTTGTGCTGGAATGATCATGATGTGATACAAGTACCTCTAAATGCCACAAATTTAGATACATTTCTTAAAAACGCATCCCTTCTATTGATTTTTAGTCTTGAGTGGGGTTATTGACTTGAATACGCTCAACTATCATTTTGTGTGAGGTCTTTTCAACGAACTCACGCAAGATCTGAATGTGTGAAAGAAGGAAAAAAGATGTAACACCATCTCATCTAAAAGCTGCCTTAATTATCTATGATGCAACACCACGCTTTGGCGGAAATAATATGCTGCTTTATTCAATTTTCCACAGAAAAAACCAAGTAAATCCTGCATCATCCTGTCACCTATTGCTTTATTAAGGCGTAATTATTCCTCAGGCCAGTTTTAGTACCTTAAATTGCGGTTCCTTTGATGTTTACCACTATTTACCCTTAAGTCCCAGTTGGGCAAATTTCCAAAATATAATTAAGGGCTATAACTACTGTCATGAGTTTCCAAATTTCACACGAGTTTATATTTAACACGTTATCTAATAAAAACGACAGTAATATTCCCACATTTGAATTTTTTACTTACAATCACCCTTTGTTTCGAAGTTTAAGTAAAGGCATCACATTTGGTAATCTCGTTCATTCATTCTTATTTAAAGAATAAGATGATGCGAATCAAATTTAGAATTCGTGCTTTTATCGCGAATTTGTAAACACCCCCTCCCCATAGACCTTTTTGAGACATTTGCAGAGTTTAGATGACTTCAAATTCAATTATCTTGGTCACATAGTTCCTGATATTCAATTAATTATTGAATTTAGTTTGATGAAAGGTTCTGAGTCGAAAGATGCTTTGCCTCTTTTAATTTCAATTCCCCCGCCTATTCATGCTATGGTGATTGGTTTTGTAGCCCAAGGTTAGATTTATTGTTAAATTTATGGAAAATGGTTTAAAAATCATGTTTCCAAAACACTCCATTGGTAAAAAAATAATTAATTAATTGTTACTCTAAATTTGCCCTGTTTTTGCCTTCTGGAATTCGAAAGATAATCTAACACGAGTACTTTTATTATATTATATCAATTTGAGGCGCATTTGATCAGCAAATACCCGTAACCTTAGTCAAAGTCTGGAATACTGATAAGAAATGATGCCACAGATTCATATAAATGGTTGGCTGATGTCAAAACCACTTAACCAGAGAGGTTCTGCGTAGTTTCTGTTCTCTTCTTGAACTACCTTTACTAATTAACTATTTCAAACTAACCTCAAATAGCACTTATTTACTTGATAGAAAACCATTTAGTACTTTATCCTCTAAGTACACGGTAGGTCCACTCACCATTACTAATACGAAATGTTCTATTTTTGAATCATCAGAATTTAAGATAACAAGAAAAAAATAGACTTTAACGCCCACGCTGGAAATTCGGACAACGGTTCAAGCGTCACACCCCGTTAAACAACTGCAATAACTGTCATGGCCCCACGTGTGTGCCACTGTAAATAGTGCTGGCCTGTGATACCCCTTTTCCACCGTACGCTCTATCAAGATAACCGATTGTAGTTTTGAATCCAAGAAAAAATCTTATGCAAATATTGTAGGCGATTTGAGCAGAACAGTTATGAAATTAACGCGTTTCCTTAATCCATTGGGATATTGGGTATTAATTAAAGTGGTTCCAATGAAAAAAGCATCTTTCGATTCACAATTTACACATTCATATGGTCCTTCTTGTCCTTGTTATTAATATTGCACCAAACAGTGTATATAGAGTCCATGTAGATGTATAGTCTGATTAAAATTCTAACCAGATAGATAAGAGAATAGCCCCAGAAACGAATGTACTAATTTCGGCTGGACTTATTTGAGGCCTAATGCAGAATGAACAGATTTAAACGAGGCGAGCAATAGGGAGGGGGGCATATGATTGTGAAAATTGAGTTATCTCAATTAAATTAGAGTAGATTTTCTGATGTTCCATTATTGTTGACAGTGAGAAAATGTTAGTATGAGTCCACGTTCATAGATTACTTTTTAGAACTGGGTAATATTCTCAACAATGTATTCCCATTGTTATGATATGATCGTATTTTTACGTGAATTTCACATCAATAATTTTGAGAGAATGCAACAACTTGCTATTTGACTTTTAGAAAGCATAAATAATAGGAAGCTAGTTAAACAAACCACTCAAAATATTATTACTTGATATGAGAATTAAAAATATTTTATTTTCGTTTCTCGAATTCAAAATTTATCTTTTAAATATTTTATTTATTTGTTTCAAATGGCTAGCGTGTTGATAGTTATCATTAGCCCTTTATTTGACTTCAGGCTTCACAGAGGTGAAGGAACATCAAAATGAAAAAGTCGAGAGTGGGGGGGGGGGACAGAAGAGTGTTTCAAAGACGCGAAGGAGACACAAAGGCAGAGACATGATAAGATGAGTACTGTGAAAGTGGCCGATTATGACATACAGTGGAGCCATGGTAGTTAGAAGTCAGAAGTCAACTGCCGGTTCATAGACTTTTTTGTCCTGGGTGCACCACGTGGAAGTAAGTCTACCGCACACCCCAATTTTTAAAATATCAGGCCGTGTCACATTCCATTTGAATAACAATAGAAACCCCTTCGTATTAACAGTCGCAATTCCTTAACAATTATGTAGTTTGACACAGAAGATTATTTTCCTTTAAATGCCACTATTAACAATAAACCTGTTACTTCACATCCACCTGAGTACATGTGAAAAATTCCACAATACTGTCGTAAGTACTTTTCAAATAACCATCATTCTTTTATACGTCATTTCCATGGCACACCACCTTGATTCTTCTTTCGGGAAAAAAGATAAGCAATTGAAGAAGGTATTTTAAAATTTTCCTTGACGGTTGACCTTGACATATGATTTAAATGTTTTGACTCTTTGAGGTGAAAGAGATTTTTGATGACACTGAAGTTGCAGGGGTAACGTAAGACCGAGGGTAGGAAAATGTCTTGACAGAAGCACATCTTAGAACAGAGTGTCAAAAGCAACTATTTAGATGGCCTAAATAGATACTGTGACAAATGAGGTCCCCTCCAGTTGTAGAATCTCAAAAGAGAAGTTTGGAGTGGGGAGGAGGGTATTCGTGGCCAGTCATTGAATGACTCAGAGTTAATGTGATAATTTACAAGCATTAGCAAACAACCGAATCGCAAGCAAACAGTAATTTTTTAATAAAAATATCTCCTCGAAATCAGGCGATGAAATTCGATGAAATTTGCGATTTAAAAAAAAAGACGTTAAAATCAGATAGCATATAAAAATAAAACTACCATGCCCAATATACGCTTCATAAACCCAGCAATCTTTCCATACGAAATCAATAGTAAATTTTGAACAGAACAACAGTTATCATGTCTGTCAATTCTATGATGGAAGTTTCGAAAATAAAATAGACGGTCAATACAAAGAAAGTGAATGTTCTTCCACCAGGAATCTAAATTTTGCTGATTTGTTTCTTTCCCTTAAATTGAAATGAAAATAAATGGGAAATTCCATAAGTCCTACTTGGCTGCTTAAACGAATTATAAGAAAAGAGGAGTCTAAACAGTTGGCTGAAATCAGCTGACACTGAAGCCAGTTATTTTTTTTGCGAGCTGTTATGGGGTAGGTGGGCGGAGCCCCTTGCCTTTCCAACCACGCTCGACCAGCCATTAATCAAGTGACCATAGGGCGAGCAGTCATTTGGTTTTGTAATGGTTGAGTGCGGACGTATTACCCCACTGTTTGGTACTTAAGGTCTTGTGTTTTCACATCCAGTACATCGTAAACCACCCTCATGGCTGCCACTCACACCTCACTCCTTGCTATCGCTACGCTCGTTCTAATTTTCACTCTCGCTGAGTGGTAATGTTTTTTTTAAACCTATGCATGTATTTAAGTAGTATCATTCTTCTAACTCCCAGGTCTTTTTAACTTATAGCCGAGTAAGAGTTACAAAATGCCCAAGTGGGACTCCTGCATGCTCTCACGGCACATGTCTGCAGGCGATAGGTCGTGACGAGAGTGGTAGAATTGTGAATGAACAGCGCTGTATCTGCGACCGCACGTATTATGGAGAGGCGTGTACCACCCTTGTTGATAGTGACTTCTCCGAGTCCATGATAATTAGTCCTCCTGATAAGACCAGAAATTTCTTCATTGATTGGTTAGATGTAGAAGATCCAGTCGACGAAAAGCATACCTACGGTGGCGGTATTTAATACGCACCTCTATATAACTCGACAGTTCATTTCATGTTTTAAATTATTCCATAAAATTAATAAAATTTATGCAGTGACTTGTTATTTGAATTACGATTCTTTCTTGAGAATAAATTTTTTTGTTGTATCGATTCATTAGAGGATAAATTCTTGGAAATAGTATTTGAATGGCGCAGACTTCAAATCCAACTGTTATAAGCTACCAGAAAACAGAATAGGTTATCTTAAATGGAAGAGTGACAAATATTTAAAATCCTTTTAAAATCATAAAAATTTATTTCAATGTGCATTTTATTGTATTAAATTGAATATTATATCATTATAATAAATATGATATGCATCTGATTGAAATTAGAAGGATTACAAATCTTAAAATAATTTTGTGATATTTGGAGTAAAAGATTTGCACAAATTTCATAGATCACTAAAGTACAAAATCATCAAATTTTTCAAACCCAAGTTTGCACCACCAAACCCAAATCATTTCAAGTTTGAAGTTTATGGAATTCTTGCTTCATTAGTACCTTTTGATGCAATTTCAATTAGACCAATCTGATCAAACTGGCTTATTAACATCTTTACTGGAACCTATATTTTAATAGAGGGGTGTGCGATAGACTTACCTCCACGTGGTGCATCCTGGGCAACGAATACTCATACGGCAAAAAAGTTTATTAACCGGCAGTTGACTTCTGGCTTCTAACTACCATCACCCCACTGTATGTCATATTTCACAACTTCCAAAGTACCCATCTCATCTGTGTCCCTACCTTTGTGTCTGCCTGTCTCTTCAACATCTGTGAATCACTCTTTTGTTCTCCCTCTCGAATTTTCCTCACTTTAATGTTCCTCCCTCTGTGAAGCTCGAAGCCATCTAAATAACTAATGGTCCCTATTAAAAACGCCTGCCATTTGAAATAATAATAATAATAATATTTTGATAGAAATCACCTTTCACCTGTAATTTCTGCTTTGAAAACATTCATGAAATAGCATGAATTTTAGATTTCATATAATTCGTACATCTTCCTCGCAGTCTGGATTGTTAAAAGGAAATTGTCCAGAGTAGTGAGTTAAAATGAAGAGAATATGTCAACCATTCTTGACAGTCATTTGCCCACGTGATGCTGTACGAATGGACTTTTTTGTTCGCATCAATAGTGCAATGAGAGTT
>UZAE01000796.1:0-18122 GCA_900617975.1 Rodentolepis nana | reverse complement strand
ATAACTGACATGAAGCCTGTCATTTGATAAGAATACATGTTCGAGAAGATTCCAACTATCACCCCTAAATGAGGAATTATGGACTGGAAAACTCTGTTATCACATAACTGTATGAATTAAAGTAGTCTGAAGTGAATAATAATCTAATAAATAACCTGTTTCCGTTGGAACTCAGGAGCACATCTGAAGTGAAAATCAGTAATTGAATTGAAGTTTAAGCCTGAAAATGAAAGATTGTTGACCACAGATGCAGCCTTACACTTAGATTAACATTTGAAATTCACAATACTCTCGCCTACTTCATGGCAATTTAATAGCGCAAACATGTGAGTCCTTTAACACGTTTGAAATCAACCGATTTGTTTAATAAGCAAGTTAGTCAAGTAGCGACAATTTTATTTTTTAAATTTAGTCATTAAGAAAAAGAGCATAACAAACGCATCATCTTCCTGGTATAAATAAGCGTATATTTTTATAAATCGCTTTTGAATTAAAGCATGTCCATAAATAGGAGAGAATAGCACAGAGGAATGAAGCCATTTTCGTTGGTGTAAAGGAAGGATTTTTTCGAAAATTAGTCGCTTGGGTTAAAACTCAAACCTATTCTGGCGCGATATGCTATCCAACCAGGTAAGAACATGATAATTCCAAGACCAATCAGTAAGCCTCCAAATAAAGGTACATAGTTTTTCATTGATTCAAGGAGGATTTGATAACACCCCTAAGTAAGAAAATAATGGTATTTGAGAAAAAATGTATGAATTTGTGCATGTTAGTAATTCATAACTTGCCAATGATTTTTCAATTTTGTCGCAAGTTTTTAATCCCACACAGCAAAATTTTTTAATATCTGGGTAATCGTATGGTCCATAACCTCCACAACAGCCCATCTTGAATTAGAGTTACAAAAGAACCATAAATACATACCAAGGATTGCAATTTTATAAAAGCCTTGTCGATAATATTCTTTTCACTCACTTTGTAAACGATTCCTGCGAAGTCTCTCGGCAGAGTCCAATAAATCTAAAATTTTGATATTTTAATATGCCGACGGAACTGAATCGTACCTCTTCAGTGTTGGCAAAGACTATTATTCCAGCAATGATCAATAGAAGTGCCATTACGCAAATCCCCAGAATATGCTTCCAAAAATAGCAAAAAATAAGTGGATAAGGAAAATCGGAATGAGACTTACTAAAGAGAGCCAACATCCATTACAAGAGCAAATTCCAATCATAGCCAGGATAGATACTAAGATAATACCTATTCCTGTGAACAGGAAGTACCCAGATGCGTTAATGTACCATTCATTAAATTCTATATTCTTGAAGAAGTAATAGGCATAGCCACCACTAGCTGCGATGCACGCACCAATAAACAGAACAAACAAGTTGAAAACTAAAGTTAGAACACCGCATAGTCCCACCGTGACTTGTGGACGTTCATGTGTCATTTTGTTCATTGTTATATCCTCCATGAACCTATCAATTAATATATATATATATATATATTGCCACAATTAATGTAATTTATTGCGCCATGACCTTGAGCACGGTTGACCAACCAAATATGCTTAACCAGGCTACTCCTTTAGAAGACCGTCTCATGGACTGACAACACTGTGTGAAAGGTTGCAGAAATGAACCCACACTAGTAGAGAATATTTATTGGTCAAATTTATATCGATTTAATTCTTTGTACGTGCAAACGAATAATCATTTGACTAATCTTTCCCTCACTATTTCAAAAATTGCATTATTTTAAAACTCAAAATTCCTATTCTGCTTGTTCAAAACACCTCCAGATATGCAGAGCAAGAATAGCTTTTTCAGTAACATTCTCAAGATGAGCCTTTTATACATGGTAAAATTAAAATCTTGTATTATGATCTCTAAAGCGATTCTTTCTAGTTCTCAGGTAATCAAACTTTTCTCGAGTCACCTGTTATCAATAGGTCGTTTAGAAGGATTGAGAAGGGATTCTCAGCGATGCTTGAAGGACTGGAACTTAGTGATTCTTAAGGAAACTCTTGAATAGTCAAAGAAATCGAAAACCTTTCATACCAAATGAAGAAGATACATAAAGTACTTAAACTAACACTATTTTCATTAATATTTGTAAGTCCAATAAAGCAGGATCCATCTCAAAACACTGTGTGGTGGATCATGTAGGTGTACAGCACAAATTCCGTTCTAAGCAAACATTGTATTTAAACTATGAATAGGTTGTGGAGTGCAAAAATTCTCATTAAAATAAAGAGATAAATTACCCATATCTTTCCGTTTGTACTTGGGATGTATATATTAGCCAAAATAGAAGCGTATATAAAAATGCCAATTAAACAACTGCCCTAACAAAATGTGGCTGCGACCAAAGAACGATTGCGATTTTTTGGAGTCTTAAGAAATACCCCTTCTTCTGCTTTCATCCAAGAAGAATTGGAAGAGGTTGCCCACTTTCAAACAACCTTTCTGTGTCTTATTTATTCACATTGAGTGGTAATTAACACCAGCCAATCGCCTTTAAATTTAACCCTTAAATGTCAATAATTCAGAATGGTGAGGTATCAGTCAGCAAGTCTGCAGCACTTGCAAATTAGGTGAACTTATGATGGGGTGGCTATCGAAACATCAAACCGCTCTTAATGCCAGTAGGAGTGATCATAGACCGGTTGACCTTATTAAAAAAGGCTTTAAGAAAATTTTTAGCAACCCAAACAACTCTCAACTCAATTGCCCATTCTCTGAAGGATTTATTTTAATAAGTGGATGTAATATCATTCTTTTCAAAGCTCATTACTTTCATTACAAACATGCATATTATTTGATAGCGAAACTTTGGCCTTAACAACCTCTAAGCTAATCTAAACACTCTTGTTGAAATGTACACTGGTGAAATATAATTGTTGGAAAGTGTAGTATTCCGATCTGACGGGTCAATCTTACCTTTACGTCTCCATTCCGATTCACCTTTTATGACAATTTACCCTTTCCTCCCTGATGAGTCACTCTCCAGCCCTCTGTGTATTTGAGTAAGTGATCTGTGACCTGAGAAGATATATGCCCTACACATTTACTCCATTGATACAGTTTGTTCTTCATACCAAAAAGTGATTCTTTACTAAACAGACGTCTTATCTTTGCTTCATTGTTAGAAGTAGTACCAAGTCCAAGGATATTTGCATAAAGCTTCCATTTTCACATCGAGATATCATGAAAGGATTGTTATCTCGGTCAAATTCTTAAACGTTTGCACTGTGACACACCTCCCACACTTCATAAACACAGCGTGTGTCTCTGCTGATGAATACTAGGGATGACAAAATGGTCATTACAGAGCGACTGAAACACCATTCTCAATGAAAACAAATTTGGGGAACTTGAGTGCAATGACTGAAATATCACGAGTTTGAACGTCAGTTTCTACAACTTTGCACACAGCATATTGAGAGGATGAGTGATTTTCTATGACATGCACTACGGCTAAATTTGAGGCGAGTTTAGAAAAAGTGATAAATTCAAGAGACCATGTCAAATGTAATGAGTACCACAATGTACCTCAAACCAATATTTCCCTCTAAAGTGAATTTTTGATTAGTTGGAGTGCTTTATTCCTGTGAAGTCAATAAGCAATCTCTATTTTGTGAACTTAATTTTGTTAACTCAGATTATCGGCTAAGTGGAGTTAATCGGAGTGCAGCTACCGCGAGGGTTGAGTCAAGAGTTATGGCAGACATATTGGGCGCAATGATTGAAAATTCAGAGAGAAAGGAACAATGTAAGGACAAGAGCTCACTGCAAGTGGACCAATGAAAATGTAGGATTTTGGGTGGAGACTGGCAACCAATGTCTCCCTCATCGAGTTTTACCAATGACATTTGGCTAGTTTTCAAAGGTGAAATGTGGGCTATCTGGTTTTGAATGAAAATTAATTGCGGATAAAAACTCTTCAATTATGTTAAGACAGTGTATAAATTTGCTCAAATTCCCAAGTAAATAATTTATGAAACAAGAAAATATCGCCAAAAATCGTTCTTATGAATCATACTTGATTTTAAGGAAATGATTGATTATGAAAAGAAGACATTTAGCTTACGGTATGAAAGTATATTCGATGTACTTAAGTTTCATAGAAGTTCTTCATTGTTCTTCCACATGAATCCACACAAAATACGGTGTATTAAACTCAACCAGAGTAATAAAATCGGCATTTTTTAAAAATATCTTAGGCTTATCAGTCAACACCATTAAGCATTAAAAATTAGTCAAATAAAATCCATGATTTTTCAGTCATATGTGTAGCGGATTGCTATCTTAGTAAAGCATGACCGACTCAGAAATCTCTATGGCAGATTCTCCGACATCTAGCTAGACTCCCAGAAAAAGCTAAGCTATAGCCCAGCTATAAAGGAAACAGACGTATAGCACGGAGCACGTTTATTCAGTACGGTTATTGTGAGCAAAGTGTACACGCAGGGAGCTACTCATGACCAGGATGGGGGATTAGATTAAACAAACATAGGTTAATGATTGGTCACTGTTTGTACGATCGCAGCACACAGAGTTGTACGGCCGCACCTCCCAATCCTGGTATGCTTGACGCACAAAGCGATAACGTGTCCCCAAGGCCTTGCTACCTATTGAAATTTGCAAATCTGTGGCCCTAATTATTCCGAAGTTAAGGGGACGTTGGATTCGCCTGATTCATGGACTCCCCTGATGATTGGTTGAAACTTTTTTAATGCTGTCACTTGAAAAAATATAAAACAAGCAGTTTATGACTTATTTCGTCGATAATGGCCATAATTCGACATGGGACAATTAGTTCTAATAAATTATATTTTTTAAATTTTGTAACATTAAAACCTCGTTATACAAAATACCAAATTTCGGGTTTTAATTTTAAAAATTAATATGAAATATGTTTATTTGGTAAAATATATAAAGTAAATACAGGATTCATGGCTTACCTGGAGAGGGAATAAACGTTATGCTTATTTGAAAACTAGTGCTTGTTATGACTATTGTTTTGGTACCCAATAAGCCATTCTATTAATGTAAAACGTAGTTGGGATAAGAGTGTAATAAAATGACCTTGAAATCTTTACCACTAAATTTCTACTAAGTTCGATTTTGTGTAAAGAACTTCCCGAATTAGTAAGCCCGGGTGCATAAAATTTGACCGTCTCTCGATCTTTGCGCAATGTGTGAAAAGATGGAGAATTTGTCATTTCATAGTATTCAGTCAATTTTGTCTGTATTTTATTTTCTCATTAATAAGAAAATCATCCGGTAAGCATGATGTTAACTTCATCCCAGTGATTTAAATATGGACAACACATAAATTCTTGTTTATTAACTCAATTACAAATATTTGCTTCGAACTCGACTGTGTATTACAGCTGTTTATGAATATTAAATCGTAATAAATCACCAATTTTATGAAAAGAATACCTATATATTGGTTGGAAATTTGTAAATGGACAGCCTGTAGCGGATTGCTACCTTAGTAAAGCCTGACTGACTCAGAAATCTCTATGGCAGATTCTCCAACATCTAGCTGGACTCCTAGAAAAAGCTAAGCAATAGCCCAGCAATAAAGGAAACAGACGTGTAGCACGGAGCACGTCTATTCAGGACGTATATTGAGGATCAAGTGTACACGTAGGGGGCCTAATCATAATCAGGATGGCTGATTAGGTTAAACAGAGGTTGATGATTGTTCACTGTTTGTACGGCCGCACCTCCCAATCCTTGCGAGAAGACATGCAGGCATACGATGGCGCACACAGAGATAACGTGTCCCATAGCCTGCTAAAATTGACAGTCTTCAAATTTCTACCTATCTTCAAGTACGTATCAAGTTAACATAGTAACATTGAAGATCACTGAATCAAATAAACAGACTAGACAAAAGACGCTATTGCAATATTTAGATTTTCACAATCAGCACCCATTGTTCAAAATAATGCACGTTAAATATTAGTATATATTCACGCACAATTCGGTGCGAGTAATTAAATTGCCAAATTCTCTTTTAATTAAGCACAGTTAATTTGATATTTCAAATAAAATACTAAGAAAATTAAAAAATAAAAAAATTAATAAAGATCTATTCATGGTAATATCTATCGACTTAAAGCACTTTACCTTGGAAAGCTCAACCACTTAGAGATCAATAAAAGAAAAAAACGATGGCGGCGATTTTTTATTATTTTAGTGAATAAATAGAATCCTTTACTACATGAGATTATCATAAAATGTGAATGCCTCGTTTTCCGTTAATATCCTGTTCAATTAGAACAGAAATGAATTAAGACGTTTAACCAAATTGGAAAATAAAGTGTTTTGATTAATTTTCTATCCCCACATGCTCGTAAGATATTGTTTTGTTAATCGCTTAAAAGCGGATGGATTACTGATTAATACTTGCATCAAATACAATGCATTTCGAAATAAACTTATTAAAAAAGCAAGATCTTTTAATTGAAAATCTTTACAACAATCCAATTTTCAAGAATTCCTTTATCCGGTCATCAGTAATTATTAAATATACTTTTTAAAAAAACAAATAGATGGAGCAAATATATGGAGCAAATAGATGGGAAATACATTAGTTTTAAGGAAAATAGACAATTCACATAGTAATTTTGAAGCATTACAACAAAAGCCTATCATTGTGCTATTTGTTAACCGTGTTATTTTTGGCAGACAGTTCATGATAAAACTTTGTAAACGCCTATTTATATGACCCCAATATAATCACCTAAAACTTTTGGCTTATAGAATTGAGGTGTTTTATTATGATTTTTTATGAAGATCTAATGTCCAAACCCTTAGAAAAGTATTAAGATGAATGAAAATAAAAAATTAACAATATTGAAGAATATTTACCAGCTCAAAACTTGTAGTAACAGTACATTTGAAGAGATTTTATTTATCAAATAATTTATCTCTTATTTGAGACGTTGTCACATTTTTCTCGAGAATAAAAGCTGAGAAAATATATTTACAAGGTTATTTGAATGAAAAAATTAGTAATTCATTGAAATTCATTCTTATGCATGTTTGAAAAATTAGTTCTGTTACTCTAATTTTTCATCATTCACAAATATTGGAACTCTATTTGTATTCTAACATAATGTCGTACTAAACGTGATTATCATCTCTTCTTGCACCTAACACTATTCCTATATCTCTGTAAGAATAAGCAACTTGAAAATGCAGAATAGTCGGACAAATCGAATATTTTAAAATGAAAATTGACAGGCTAGATAAATATTTAAAATATATCAAAAAATTAATAATCCAGAGTGCTGTTACTTTTAGCAATGATACTAAATGATGCAAAATGAAGAGTTGGAATAATGATCTATTGAAAAATGTGTATTTAAATCTATTCAATAAATTCCAATTTTGGCATTACTTTTATCGAAATTGTAATAAAATAAATTATTAATTATAATAAATTTATATTGAAAGATAGAGTTAGGCATGCTTGAAAAAATTTCCATTTCGATTTGTTAGTTTAAGTCACTCATCTGTGCATAACCGCACTTACTTTGAACTAATCGTGTCTCGTAAGTGTTGTCGCTAATTCTAGATCTTTTAGTTTAGATATTAAGCATGAATGCGCCCCCAGCTGGACAACGAGGTGGATTCAGAGGAGGTTTTGGTGGACGAGGCCGCGGTCGCGGTGGTCGTCGTGGACGGGGTGGGCGTGGACGTCCTGGAAAGGATGCTGAATGGAAGCCCGTTACACTTCTTGGCCGATTGGTAAAGGACAAGAAGATCACCACTTTGGAGGAGATCTATATGTACAGTCTTCCAATTAAGGAAGCTGAAATTGTCGATACTATCCTCGGGAATCAAGCCCTTAAGGACGAAGTTCTCAAGATCATGCCTGTTCAGAAACAAACTTGTGCAGGTCAGCGCACTCGCTTTAAGGCTATTGTTGCTATGGGAGATTACAATGGACATGTTGGTCTCGGAGTTAAGTGTGCCAAGGAAGTTGCCACGGCAATCCGCGGTGCTATTATCCAAGCCAAGCTCTCTATCATCCCTGTTCGTAAAGGCTATTGGGGTAACAAACTCGGTAAGCCTCACACTGTTCCATGCAAAGTCACTGGCAAGTGTGGATCTGTTTTGGTGCGTCTCATTCCTGCTCCAAGAGGAACTGGTATTGTTAGTGCTCCCGTTCCAAAGAAGCTTCTTTCTATGGCTGGCATTGAGGACGTCTACACTAGTGCTCGTGGTCAGACATCCACACTTGGTAACTTCGCCAAGGCTACCTATGATGCTATCCGTAAGACCTATGAATACCTCACCCCGGATCTGTGGTCTGTCAATTCCACCATAAAACATCCCTATGTTGAACACGGAGCTTATCTTCAAAGTATGGCAAAAGCCAACTAAATATAATAAATGAATTGTAATATGGGCTTAATGTCTTTTGTATTTATTTTTTGCTCTCCTTTGGACTCAGTTTCATTATTTTACATGCAACGCTTTTCGTGTTTCTAGCGATGTTATTTTATGGCGTTTACCTGAGATTTGATGTGTTTTTCCTACCACTGTCTTATAACGAGAAGCTACTGTCAGTTGTCTTGAAGGTAGTGCTTTTTGGATTAAGGAATGCAAGCGTTTTAAACTACTGATGTAGGACTATTAGTTATTTTAAAGTCCGGTGATATTTTAATCTATTGGCTTTCTTGGTCCGTTAATACACCAAACCAAAGGAAAATTCAGGAATTCTTAATTGGTGTAAGGGTTGCCGGCAATTACCTTAAGAAGTCTGCGCGTTTGCTGTGTCTGAGACTAACACGGTAAACTTCTACCCGTTACTTCTTAGGTTAATGTCATTGCTTTTGATTGTCCACTAATTTGCTACAAACTTATGGTTTATACCTGTGTAATGAGGATTTTGTACCTTGGTCTCTAATGTTCATATTTTCTAATTCCTCTAATGCGATGGATTCAGTGAAATGGGGGTGTTCTCAAAATATGTAAACGCTCTTTTATGGGCGTGACACCGTTTTTTATGTATTTTGAAATGCATATATTTCAGTTTCTTTTAAGGAACCTATATCCTCAAAGCTTCTTCGGTGGTTTATGGTGCATGTCTTGCCTGGTCTATAACTATCTACTTATGATTGAGACGCTTCAGATTTGATTATCACATCAGGGAATATTCTTGTTCGTTCGATGTACCACTTGCTTGTTACTTTAGCTTGATTGCCAGGTCCTCTCCGTGGTTAAATTATAAGGGGAGGATGGCTACAAATTTATTTATTCAAATGGCAGGCGTTTTGGTAGTTATCATTTGCCCTGTATCTGACTTCGGGCTGTACAGAGAGGAAGAACATCAGTGACAAAAGTCGAGAGGGAGGACAGAATAATGGTTCGCAGATGTAAAAGAGGTAGGGAAAAGGTAAGATGAGTACTGTGGGAGTGGTCGAACATGACATAGTGTCGAGTCATGGTAGTTTGAAGTAGGAAGTCAACTGCCGGTTTATAGACTATTTTGACGTATACGTTGTCCAGGGTCTGCTACGTGGAGGTAAGTCTATCGCGCATCCCGGTTGGCTGCAAATAAGGAATCGTTTTTATTGACGAAGTGCGCTTAAATACGTTGTGGTTAATGGGAACTGACGGATTAGCCGGTTTCTACTCGCTGGCGTAGGAAATCGTAGTCGGTTCTTAGGTGAACGAGGTATGAAGTTCCATTCGCTACACCAATGTACTATATTCATGTTAAACTAATATTTTTAACAAAGAAAGTCATTGGGGTCGGAATATATTTAGACTATCAATGTGGCGACGGTTAACATGTTCGTTTGGGTATCAGGTTTATGTGTTCAAGGTGAATTGGAGTACAGCAAATGTGAGTTAGGAACGGTCACATTGGATTAGTAGGGCTCATAACTAGAATCCGAGTTTCTCCATTGGTAGGCCCACGTTGTGCTTTCATTAAAAAATGAATTCCTAAATTTGAATTATAGCATGGTAACTAAATGCGTGCCTGCAAATCTCGAACTCTTGAAATTCAATTGCTTGGGCAATAATATTTCATTTCTATTGCACCCGTTAGTGTGTAGCACATTCAAGTAATGGTCTTCGACCTAGAAATGTTCTGATGAGAAACTCTCGCTTTAATGAAGATTTCTACAAAGCGCACGTATTGACTCATTCTTCCTTACTGCCCTTACCGTCTAATAATTATCGGTCTTTAATTACCTATCTAATGAACAACGGTCTCAAGGTATTTTACTGCGTACCATTTTATTTTCACTCGCTTCCGGCTAATGTTATAACATTCAGTTAACATCCTCGGCGTTAAATTCTCAACAGAAGGATATGATTTGTAATTTTGGAAGTCCGGAAACCAAACAGTAGTTCACGGGGAGAGATTCAACTTTCCAAAGACGTCCCCTCCCTTTCTTCTCATAATAACTATCATTGTAGGCAAATGGCCGCGAACAAATAAGCTTCAAATTGATGCCAGTTGACTAGTCAATTAGTTACAGTTTAACCCAAAACTATCGCACAACTACTCATTAATAATAAGTAGAAGTGCTCGAGAAAAAAATACAAATTATAATACAGAATAAAATAGCACAAAGGAATCTCAATTAAGAAAAGTGGGTGGAAGACGTGTAATTGCACTCGTTATGAAAGCAAACTGCGGTTTAAGCACCCAGACTTCTGTGCCATCCTCGTTTCCTCTTCGTACGGGAGGAAAAGCTATTGATCTTAAAAGAGCTCTGAAGTGGCGGCCCGTCAGTTCACCCGGTACCTGACTTCGACCATTCCTCTTTCGAGACGTCAGCAGTTCACTAAACCTATCCGCAATTATGGCTGTACTAGCAGAGGGAGTAGAATAGGATTCTCCTTCAGCGAATAGCATCAAGAGACGATAGGCTACCTTTCGTAGCTCCTTCTCCTCCTTACCAATAGAGCCCCGCTCTTGAAGAGTAATCGGATTCGTTATGACAGTCGAGAGTCCAAGAAAGTTCATGCTTCCTTCTCTGCGTTCACGAATTAATTCTAGCATGGCACTTGAACTCAGACGATTGTGACCAGCAAAGAGTAGATTATTTGTCGCTTCTCCGGGTTTTAGAATGGCCTCCTGTCGTTTGTATGCCAACTGAAATACAAAAACAACAATTACAAGTGATTCAGTTAAAATTTGCAAAATAGTTTCGAATATTACAAAGAGAGGGCAATTTCTTTCGTTGGGAGAGTAAAGGAACCCGTCCTTAACTTGTCCAAAGGTAACACCGTTTATCGGATTTGTGGTGCCTAGAAAAGGAACTTGAAGTCTGGAAGATTTAATTCTATCTTCAAGGGTAATCAACCACTTGATAATAGAATTAGCTAGCCTCGTTGCTTGAATCTTTTCCAATGCTGGATCAACGCGCTTCTCAGACATAAGAAAATCGTTCATCAGAGTGTCATGATTAACCACCGTGACTTCCTTTAACCGCTTCTTTACTGTTGACAGGGCATCTTTAGACCTATGTCTTTTCCTTTTCCTGGGCCTAATTGCTTCTAGAGCAGTTTCCGCAACCTTCTTCGCCTCTTGTTTCATGTATTCATTCACTTCGCTCCTCTTTCGTTTGAAACTCTCCAATTTCTCATCTTGATCAGGTCCACATAACACAGAAGTAACGAAGGGGTCTAGATCCGGTTCTTTCTCTACATTGTCCGATTGTTTTGATTTCTCTTTCTTCTCGGTCTCCCCTTCATCAAACCTCGATCGACGAGCGACTCCATGAATTCTTTTGCCATCTACACGAGTCCCTCGATGTGAATATTTTTCAACCAGCTTTCGACTCAGTCTCTTAGCCTGAGCTCTTAATCGGGCCTTCCTTTCTTCAGAAGTTTCTTCCTTTTCTGATTCGTCTTCATTCACCTCACCAGGGGCCTCTTGATCCTCATCGTCGTCTGAAGTGTTCTCCAGCTCCTTTAACTTGTCTGGGTTCGCTGCAAAAAGGGCATCAAAGCGGTTATCAGAGACTGCGTGCTTGGGGACACCAACAGCATTAAAGAAGGAGACGTGTTTCGTGGGCACTCCACCGTTTGCATCTGAGGGCCGTGAAGCTGCCTCGTCATTCAGCATAAAAAGATCATGAACGGAGTTGAGTTTAAAGAAGCGCTGTTGACGTGGATTTTTCAAGACGCGGTTAGTCAGAAACTGCTTGAAGATTTGTCTAAAAAGGATAAATAAGACAGACTGTTACCAGCGAGAATACACTTTAAAAAGTATCTTAAATATCTAGAGGCTATGGGCCTGACAAACTCCTCTCCTCGAACGATTGACGAAGTGAAGAATCTACAGACTTAACTACCTAGTAGCATCACTCGCCTCTGATAGACCTTTTCTTCAAGAGTTCCAGAAGAGAGGAGACGATAAATGGCCACCTCCCGTTGCTGACCAATACGCCAAGCGCGTTCACGAGCCTGGGCGTCAGTAGAAGGATTCCAGTCGGGATCGTAGATAAGCACTCGATCAGCTCCAGTCAAATTAACACCCAAACCACCAACGCGGGTTGTAAGAAGAAACAAAAAACAATCTGACGATTTGGTGGAGTTGAACTGTTCAACAAGACGATGTCGTTGTCCAGTAGGTGTTGCACCATCCATACGAAGGTATGGATAACCTCGTCGAGATGCATGCTTCTCCAAGATATTCAGCATCTTAATTGAAGGAGAGGGAACCGATATTACAAATATCGACGTAGCTACTATTTATAGCCAAAATTAATATTGGCTTCTCCCAATAAATACCCCCCCCCCCACAACACGTTTATAGCTCTCTTTTGCCTCGATAGGTGAACGCTATAAAACAATTCAGCATTGGTGGTTCCGAAGCCATATCTGCATTATCACATTTATTTCATACTAGGGGTACCAAAATGCCGTTCAATTTGCAATCAGATTTGCCAGTTCAGCTTGTGTCCAAACACTGTTAAAGGTAGCGTATACAACCCTAAAGGAGACAGAGGGCACACCAGACTTTGCACCCTGCATTTTTGGCCTGGGCTTGAACGCCTGCAAGGCTAGTGAAGCCATTACTGAAAGTTATGGCCAAGTGTTAACAGTCCACTGATGCAAATTTTGTTTGTAGAGATAAAAAGTAAGCGATAGAAATTCTAACGATGCACAGAATACACGATAGCCTACAAGAGTTGATGACGCTTTAAAAGCCCTCATTGAATCAGATTGTCGGTTAACTTACTGCAGGAACTTCCATGTCTATGGTCAAGTGTGCAATTACAATTGAAACGGATCGGCAAATCTTAAAGCATGCGAATTTAGGTGTTACCAAATCAAATTTCCTAGTGAAACTGATATAAGGTTAGAAGAATGGGCATTTCTCTGTTGCCAAGGCACATAATTCGTCCTCTTCAAGCCGAGTGGTTACCGCGTACGAGAAGTAGGTGGCTAACGACAGAGTTAATGGGAAAAAAGTAGGGATGTTACCAAAATGAATACTTATTTTATCTTCTAAGTCACACCAAGGTTGGCTCTTTGGTAACTTCTTCTATGCAATCCGTGGAATGAACGTGGAATAATCCATTAGGAATAGGTAAAGAAGGCCAAAGTAAATCGTTATCAACGATGGAGAAAGAGAAATCTAAAAGTGAATAATAAGTAGGCAAGTTTATTGAACAGGGGCAGAGGGGCTAATTTTTTGACGACAAGGACAAAACCCGGCACCATTAAGAAAGAATAACCCCCCAAAACTCAGGAATTGAACTAGGGGGTTCTACCATATCCACCATGTTTAAAAGACTTCAAACCATTCGATTATCAAAATCTCGGGTACGGGAGCCCACTCTAAGAGAGGAACGATTTCAAAATGCTACTGAAGCCTAAAAATACTCGAATAAGTGTGTTAATTCCAAATCAGCAATGTTTTTTTCAAAAAGGGTCGCAAATGATGATGCCTAATTTAAAATAAATAACATATTTTGACTTTACTCCTAAATTGAGCGATTTCGTATATATATCGCTAAAATTTACAAGTGATGGTCACCTAAAATCAAAGGAATATGCACAAAGAAGATTTAAGGGGAAGTAACAACTCACTTTCCGGCTTTGCGTGAATAAAAGGACCTTGTGTTTCTGCTCCCACCAGAGAGCCAGGAGATCGAGCGTGACCACCAGTTTTCCCGATCGTCTGGAACACCCGAAACGTTTCCAATAGTCACCCTCCTCAGCATTATCATCATCCTCCTCCCCCAGGCGGCTTCCAAAGTGCTGTGGACCACCAGTGACAAGATCAGGATGATTGCAAAGCTTTTTGAGAAGAACAAGTCCACCGAGGACATTTCCCATTCCACGCAGAATGTACTGACAAGCTCGTGAATTCAAGTACTCCTCGTATACGCTTCGTTGGTAATGAGTTAGGTGACAGAATAAGACCTGTTCAGACTTTTTCGGCAATTCCAGCTGCACATCCTTTTTCAATCTTCTCAGGAGGTAGGGTGAGAGAATGCGCTTTAGTGTGCAAGCACACCTATACGCAGTTTCAACCTCCAAAGGTGAAGCGTTGGCATAGCCCCCCATAGTTATGGGTACACCAAAATTGACAAGAAAATCCATCATTCCACCACCCAATTTTCCAGGGTAAACAAAATCGAAAATACACCAGAGTTCCTTGAGGTTATTTTGCATTGGTGTACCGGAGACAATAATTCTATGAGGGGTGATAAAACGCTTTACAGTAGCAGTGATCTCAGCCTGAGGATTCTTAACTTTATGACCCTCATCCAGTATGACGTAGTGCCATGGCAGAGGAAGAAGTAGGTCTCGGTGTTGAGCTAGAGTTCCATAGGTTGTTAGGGCGAAACCAGTGGTTTTGAAGAGACTGTTAACCAAACGAGTCTGAAAGAAAAATAGAATACATACTCACGTACACAATTATTAGAAGTAAAGCTTGCACCAGAACTATGTTGTTACTGACGAAAACTATTCTAATTAAAATTAACCAATTCAGCAAATTTAGTACAAAATTACTTTGGAGGCCTCATTGAAAATTTGGCTGATCATTTCATTAACGGACATGGCAATTATTAATATTACTTGGACGAGGTTAGGGATGGATGAAATAAAAGAGTTTAAATCAATTAGAACCCGCGATTGTCAAAGTCAATTGGCATGTTTAACGAGCATCCTCGTTAAAATATATCATCAATACTATTGAACGTTAAAGTAAGTAAAAAAACAGCCACACCTTTATAATTCATGATAAACTGTACTATTCCGTAAATGGTACCCTAACAAGAGATGAGCATATTTTGCAAACGAGAGGGGAAGAAGAGGCATTTATATTTAGGCCAATTTTTCGAAATGACAGGTATTTTCTCCATTTAAACTTAAATGTGGGATTAATCTTGATCCAGGAATTGAGATGGAAGACTGCATGTTAAGACTACGATGAGCAGACAAGAAGCCTATTATAATAGTAGTATAAGCATTCAACCCAATTTTCGATACTTAGCTTAAGATGCTTCTAGGAATGGTAGCTATGTGGCATCGGGGAGAATCTCCGATAAAATGTGCGAACGCCACTTCAATCATGAAACTGCAAGTATGACCAAATGTCAATACACACACAGGACGGTAATGCAGACCAACACTAGTAAATTCTAACACTAACACTTTGCAAGCATTCCAACATACTTTTTAAATGATAATAATTAGTAAAACAAACGACACTAACAAGATTGCTGTAGCCCGAGCCACTAGAATGAATAATAACAACACGGGCAGTCGGCATCCATACACGGAATTCCGCGAGCCATTGTTTAAGGACTGTGCCAGGGCAAACAATAAGAACAGGCGCAAGACCATCAGAAATGCTAATGGAAGAAGAAAGAGAGTGTTTCATTTGCGAAATCGCCACGTCATAACTGCTATCCGATATAGGAAGTTTAGAATGATGCAGAGAAGCTAGAAAAACAATAATCTGGACGGTTTTTCCCAAGCCCATTTCATCACCAAGGATTCCACCGACGCCATGTCGATGGAGACCCCATAACCATGTAACTCCTTCACGTTGGTAGGGATAAAGGCGATTCCAAATATCAGCTGGAATTCGCAAACCCCCTTTCAGAATCTCGTCATTATCAGTCTCCACTGTACTTTCCTTTTCCAAACCAGCAAGTCGTTTGTGATAAGTTTTTAGATCACCATCATCAATGTCAGTCAGTTTACGACGAGGCGAGGATTTCGAAATATTGGAAACAGTGGGACGCTGAATACTGGCAAGAGATTCTTTATCGGAGGCGTTGGCAACTGTCTTGTTGTTCAAATCAATCGTTTCATCTGGTTTCAGAAGCATCTCAAGACATATTGCTTCACGTTTCCGAAGTGTAGTTAGAAGGTTTTTCTTTGTAGTAATCTCATTTTCAAGACTCCTAATACTTCTTTCAAGGCTCCGATTACACACATCTGCGACACTATCAAATGTAGCTGCCAGCGCATCCTCCAGCTTTTTTATTTCAGTTTCTTTAAGTCTTTAAAATTTAACAGATTCATATTAAAATTTAAGTATTACTGAATATCACGTCGAACATTATCAAGATTCTGTTCAATTTTTTCTTTAAAGTTGGACTTCTTTCTTAATGCCTCTTCAACCTGGGCATAAACACCAGCGTCAAGAACTGATTCATCATATACAGCAGCGACTTGAGAAATATCCCCCAAATCGGGCAGATTTGACGATTCAATCTTATTGCGATCGATCAACATCTTCAGCGGGACTTGTTAAGCACATATGGGCCAGAAAAGTAAACAAGCTAACACGATCCAAAATTATGACCTTTGGGACATGCATTATAATCCAATCGTTTTAAGGCATAGATTGCAATATGTTATAAAAGGTCACTTAGTATTATCTAGTCTTTCCGATGCATAAATAAAACACTTTTTGATTGTTTAATTAGAAAAATATCTTCTTGCTTAATAATTTCTATTTACTGATAAATAAGGCAATTGATAATTGAAGTTTTAGATTCTGCCATTCAAGATTCATTTTCCTTGAAATATTTCAAAACCGGTTTCAATGAGAAAATATATCAATGTGGGGATCATTATGCAACAAAGCATTATGTACCATAACTTAAAACTTGAATCTGTTGGAATAAAATTTCTTTTAAAGTCTAATATTGGGCAATTCTTTGCAAAAAAATATTGATTTCTAAACTTGATTCGAGGCACTTAATAAATATATTTGTTGCTTTTTAGTTCCATACTGTTTGCGAAAAATGAAAACATGACCTTTAAGAGTTTTGGAATAAAAGATTATTCGCCAATTCGAACAGTTTAATTAGCATTTGCACTTATAATTCGGCCCAAAGCATTCCAGATGGTTGCTCGTAATCTCCTTCCAGCTTCACGAAATTGTTAACCAGTTTATAAACTTTGGACATTCTTAAAGCTATGTGCATATCTCGACCAGTTTGACATAATCTAATAGACCAAAAGATATCACTTGAAATAATAGAGATTAACTATTGCCAACTATTATTTATTCGAAATCTCCTAAGTGTCTTCTATTTACTAATTGAGTGTAAGTCTGCTAAAAATAATCATGACAACATTCCTTTAAGCCAATTTCTGTCAACTTCGTTGGTAGCTATAATTTATACTGCGAAAGGGAGGGGTGAGCGATAGATTTGCCTCCACGTGGTGGACCTTGGACAACGTATACTCATACCGCAAAAAAGTCTATAAACCGGCAGTTGACTTGTCACTTTAAACTACCATGACTCGACTGTATGCCATATCCGACCTCATACACAGTACTCATCTTACCTTTACTCTGCCTTTGTGTCTGTCTGTCTCTTACATCTGTGAATCACTCTTCTGTTCCCCTTCACGAATATTTCGCACTATAATGATCCTCCCCTCTGTGAAGCCCGAAGTCAACTATAGGGCAAATGATAACTTTCAAAACGTCTGCCATTTTAAATAAATAAATAAATAATATGGGTAACGTGTACATGTAGAGAGCTTAAACTTAATCAGCATGGGGGTTTAGGTTAAACAAACAGAGGCTTCTGATTGGCCACTGGTTGTACGGTTATCTGCACAGAGAGTTGTACGACCGCA
>UZAE01000795.1:0-18139 GCA_900617975.1 Rodentolepis nana | reverse complement strand
ATTGGAAATTTATTTAGACCTCACGCTCTAATTAAATTGCGTACATATTTAATTATAACAAATGGCAGGCGTTTTGATGGTTATCATTAGCCCTTTAGTTGACTTCAGGCTTCACAGATGGGAAGAAACATCAAAGTGAAAAAAGGTCGAGAGGGAGGGGGAGAGGAACGGAAGAGTGTTTTTTCCAAAGACAAAGGTAGAAAAAAGGTGAGGTGAGTACAGTAGAAGTGGTGAAATATGACATACAGTGGGGTCAGAAGTCAACTGCCGGTTAATAAACTTTTTTGCCGTATGAGTATACGTTGCCCAGGGTGTACCAGGTGGAGGTAAGTCTATCGCAAACCCCAAATTGCGTACATTAGATCAAGTACCATTAAGATGTTGTTCTATGCGTATATATGAAATAATTTGTACAAACGGAAGCTTTAAGCAATTACATGCAAAAATGCTCGTAAAATTTTCATAATCAATTGTTAATTTTAAATTTACTATCAAGTGTCCTAATAGCAATGATATTACTTACTGAATAGGAGATTTTTCCGCCGTTAGACAGCAAAGAATGCTAAATTTTAAATACTTTATAGAACTGTTATAAAACAGAAACCTTAGGTTGGTATTAGTTAATATCAAATGGATCATGTCTAAATCATATTTTTTAAATAAAATATTATTTTATGTATTGGTGGAAGTCAATTCTTGTTAAAATTAGGTGCTGACGGATATTCTGAGAATGATTCAATTACCTTGGTTTTAAAATATCCCCTGAATATGGAGCTTTTTATTTGCTTCACTTAAATTGCAATGAAAAGATTCAATCGCTAGGCCGATTAACTTGAAATTACAATCACTACAAATGTAGCATTGATTGCACAAATAACTTCAAGTAGTTAGTACTTATTCACTTTCTTAAAATGCATTTGTTCTTAATAATATTTATTTATATCAAATGGAAGGCTTTATGATAGGTGACTTCGAACTTCAGAATGAGGGGAACATCAAAGAGGTCGAGAAGGGAGGGGAAACTGAAGAACGATCTACGGATGCCAAGGAGACAGACCCAAAGGTAGAGGAAAGGTATGGTTAAGTGAGTACTGTTAAGTGGTGGAATATGACATACAGTGGGGTCATGGTAGATTAAAGTCAAAAGTCAACTACCAAATTATGGGATTTTTTGCCGTTTGAGTACACTTTGCCCGTGGAGCACCACGTGGAGATAAGTCTATCCCGCCCCTCAGCACAATAAAATTCATTCATTTCAAATGGCAGGCGTTTTGATAGTTATCATTGGCCCTTTAGCTGACTTCGGGCTTCACAGGGGAAGGAACATCAAAGTGAGAAAAAGTCGAGAGGAAGGAACATCAAAGTAAGCTGACTTCGGGCTTCACAGGGGGAAGGAACATCAAAGTAGAAGAAAGTCGAGGTTTCAAAGGGGGAAGGAACATCAAAGTAACAGAAAGTCGAGGGGTGGAGAACAAAAGAGTGATTTACAGATGTGAAGAGACAGACATGGTTTACAGTTGTAACAGAGACAGACACAAATGTAGCAAAATAGAAATAAAATCAGAATTATATTATTGCAGACATTTATGAATTTCACTTTTTGAATTGCTAACTCAGACATTTGTGGCTTTTGAATACTGACAGAAAACGTATGGTGTAGTGGGCCAGACACTTTAATTTTCCAAAGAATTAAGCTGCCAGTAGAAAGACATGAATATCTACAAACCATCCTGAGCAGACTCAGTGTTGGCTTAAGTTTTAATGTAATGAAGAGGCAGTTCACACATATTGGGCAGAACCGATCATGACCTCCAATCTGGGAGTTTGTTTAATAAAGCTTTAGCACACCTGGGATAAAATATGTTTGCCTATAATTAAGTTATGATAAAATGATAGTATATTCTACTTCGTGATTATTCCTATAATGACTCATGCACCCAATCTTACCACCTGAGTAGTGCTATTTAAAATAGTCAAGCCGTCTTTTATGTTTACCCTCATAATTTGACTAAATACCCATAGAAAATCCTTAGTTTTTAAGATGCTGATTATAAAATGGATTCAAAGCGTACACTGCAATTAAAACACCGGCCATTAAGAACTCTCTCGAAACAGCCCAGTTGATCCAAATCAAAAAAATCGTTTATTAAAATAGATGGAATTGTCAAGTATTGTGGGGAAGGCAGCATGGGGAACAAACCAGGTATAGAATATGTAGATTGTACACAAATCCCAATCAATTCACTACTGATTGGTTAATAACAGAAAAGATAAGTGGAGAAACAAAGGGCATCAATCACAGTCAGGCGAAATGCCGTGTTTATTAATACATCTACTTAAATTATTTAAGTAGTAAATTGATTGCAAATCATGATCGTTGTACAAAACGGAAGCCTTGAGGAAGGTGGAATTAGACACGAGATGGGGAGATATCGTCCCCTGATTGTGAGCCGATAAAGGGGATAGTAGAGTCAGAAAGCCCCGCCTCTGCCATTAAGGGATGCGATGGAGGTGTTACCGGTCCCTCTTCTATGACAACGCTGTCTTCGGTATGCTGACACCATGGCGACCGAATGCGTTGAAAAGAGCTTTCGTCGGTTGGGCTACTTCGTGCAGCGAATTTACGGCGATTTAGGTGGATAGTGTGCCGCGTACGCACAAATCGACGAATAGGAGCTTCTAGAAGGAAGACTAGACCACCGATAAGCAGCCAAAGACTGCATAGTCTCATTGACCACACATATGAACCTAAGATATCACTGAGGTAGCCTGAAATTAAAATACGTATTAAGTCACTAACAGACGGGCTTAAAGTGGACTAATCCACTGATATTACATAAATTGAAGCTCACTAACCGAGAATAGCTTGAGCAGGCACGTAGAGAAGACCGAGGTTAACCATCATAATAGCTAGGGATTTAGCCATTCGTTCAGGGCCAACCCAGTCTGAGAGTACAATAATCATCTGAGTCATGGCGGTACCACTGCAAACTCCTTGAAGGGCAAAGCAAGTAAAATAGGCTGCCATTTGAAAATTGGTTGGAGGGCCGGCTAGTCGTCTCTGAAAAGGACAAACAATGCTTGCAAGCTTGTAACGTTGGAAACAAAGCTCACATTCAAGGGAGGAGTAAACACTAATTATCATCAAAGCACCTTCAAAATAAAGCCCGTAAAAGTGAATTTTTGCAATTATACTGTTTCCTACCCACATCGATGCCTTCAGTGATGACCTTAAACTACCTTGTCCAAGCCGTATGATTGCTTACATCTACATCGACAATATGGTGCCCTAAACAAAGATATTTTTACCATGTTGCATAGAATAAAGTAATAATTAGCAAACCATAAGTACTAAATCAACTCCAGCAGTTTATAATCAAAATTCTTTTACTTTTTTCCCTACAAAGATAGCATAGTCATATGTTGGCAAAGTGGAGTGTGCGATAGAATTACCTCCACGTGGTGCACCCTGGGCAACGTATACTCATACGGCAAAAAAAGTCTATTAACCGGCAGTTGACTTCGCACTTCAGACTACCATCATCCCACTGTATGTCATATTCGACTACTTTCACAGTACTCACCTCACCTTTTTTCTGCCTTTTTGAAACACTTTTCTGTTACCTCTCCCCCTCCCCCTCCTCTCAACTTATCCCCCTTTGATGTCAACTAAAAGGCTAATGATGACTATCAAAACGCCTGTCATTTGATGTAAATAAATAAATCTTGCCAAGGTACGAAAAACACCCAGGTTTTACTGCCCAAGTTATGCTCGAATTTTGTAATATTACGAAACTAAAACCCAAATGGTGAAATCCGAATAACATATATATATATATATAGCTTTCGCCGAGATGTCTGCAAAAACACCCCTGCATTCATTTATCGAATCAGGCGAAATTTTGGCAGGAATTCTGATAAGCAGGCCATCTAATGATATTATTATTATTATTATTTCAAATGGCAGTCGTTTTGAATAGTTATCATTAGCCCTTTAGTTGACTTCGGACTTCACTGAGGGAGGAACATCAAAGTGAGAAAAATTCGAGAGGGGGACAGAAGAGTGGTTCACATATATAAGAGACAGACAGACACAAAGGCAATCAATACATAGGAGATGACATATGTCCCAGAAATAGGCAGAGATTCGGAGTTATGAACCATATTTTAGCATTGGGTGATAATTACGGGAAGTTTGATTTGCGCCCATATTAATGTAAACATATCACAAAATGGACAAAATCAATTATTCACAGCTAACACGCTAATTACTAGGAAAAACATTAAGATTGGTGTTAAGTCATATTCTCCACACCAATTGGTGGAAAAGATTGCCATAGCAACCGACTTAAGTAATCACAGTTTTCCGATCCCCTGAAGGAGCGAGAAGTATTCGACAAATGGCTATTTAGATACCTTTCTTTGGAAATGGAATTGAGTACCACCCCCCCCCCCCAAAAAAAAAAAAAAAAATTTAGCAAACAAGGCGTTTGGAGAAAGTGAATTATGAAATTATATCCCTAATAAAAACCTCTAATAAATATATCATCATCACATTCGAGTGGCAAAGTGACCACAAAAAGTCATTTGAAATTGAGGAAGGATACCATAAGGACATCTTAAGGCTCTCTTTGTTGCGTACCCCCTTCAATGAAGACAAAATCAAACGCACTGACTTGGTAATCTTGTTAAGGCATGGTTGTTAAGTAAAATAATTGATACTTATAGGCAATAAGTAGATTAGTCAAGAAAAGTCACTTCCGGGTAATTATAAACAACCTGACCTTGGTTGTATCCAATTTTACTTGACAGAAAAGAATGTGATGATAGGTTTTTATAAGAAAATTAAACCTAGCGAATAAAATGAAATTTCGATCGTGTATACCGTGTGATAATGGCACAAACAGGTAGGAGAGATTAGATTAGCCACTGAAAGATCGCAGATTCGAGCTTATAATCTCGCATAACTATCTGATTAGGGACAAAGTTGTTTGTCTTCAAGCATTGAATAAAAATAATAAATTTATATTAAATGGCTAGGGTGTGCGATAGACTTACCTCCACGTGGTGCATCCTGGGCAACGTATACTCATGCGGCAAAAAGTCTATTGACTGGCAGATGACTTCTGACTTCAAATAACCATGACCCCACTGCATGTCAAATTCAACCACTCTCCAATACTCACCTTACCTTTTACCCTCTACTTCTGAGTCAGCCTCTCTTTTACATATGTAAATCACTTTTCTGTTCCCTCCCTCCCCCCTCCCCCCCCCCTCTAGACTTTTGCTATTATGTTGTTTCTACCCTCTGCGACGTACGAAGTCAACTAAGGGGCTAATGATAACTATCACAAAGTCTGTCATTTTATATAGATAAATATTAAATGACAAAATGGTTTTGTCTTAATACAGAAGGTTGACTACGCAGACATGAGGGACACCTAACTTTAAAACTTGTTTCTGGGCCAAGGGACCATCAAATGTCAGAGGCGCCCTGATACATACACAAAGGTTATTTGAGAGCACTGCACAACCCCTCTGGCATTTGGGCAAACAAAGGCTATCAAACCCGCAGATATAAGTCCAAATTGGTGTTGGGGCGCCCAGTATATTTTGACAGTTTTTAGACAGGTGAAATTCGCCTTCATCAAATAAGCCCCTAATGAGCATGACTAGAGTGACTAATTTAGGTAAAAAAGACCAAAAAGTACACTAAACGACATTAGAGTAAGACCGATCTCTTCTCATTAACCTCACAATTAATCTTACCGAAAGCTCGCCCATCTGGATAATAATCAGTAGGCAGTAATTTGAGGTTAAAAGTTACAATAAGGGTGTGCGATAGACTTACCTCCACGTGGTGCATCCTAAGCAACTTATATTCATACGGCAAAAAAATTCTATTGATCGGCAGTTGACTTCTCACTTCAAACTACCACCACCTCACTCTATGCCATATTGGACTATTTCACAGTACTCACCTCACCTTTGTTCTACATTTGTGTTTGTCTTTTACATCTTTGAAACACTCTTCTGTTCCCCCTCTCGACTTTTTTCAATTCGATGTTCTTTCCACTCTGTGAAGCCTGAAGCCAACTAAAGGGCTAATGATAACCATCAGGACGCCTGCCATTTTATATAAACAAAGTTACAATACAATCGTATTAGCTCTTCTCCACTTGGGGATCGAAACCTGACTGCAACCATGGGCGCTTATTGGGGAGGGCAGTTATTCGGCTACAAAAAATTGTCTCATGAAATGGAATTTGCCAGTTAACTGCCCTGGGCGGATTTTCGGAGAACCCCGGTATAATATATCAAATCGATATTGCCTATTGGGGTGCGGCAAGTTTACTTAGCCCACCCACCTACGTTAACTAAGGTTGAACAAATATTGTCATCAAGGCCTCGTTCAATGAGATGGACAATAGAGAGTGCGTATACTTAGGCAAGTACGAACGCACTCATTTGCTAACATGACGTGTTTTCCTCGTATGTTTACCACACGGCAAAGAGAGTTGGAACACCGATTGAAATTTTGTAAATTAGATGAACTTTGAAACGCTGCCAATGTTCGTTCAAGGAATTTGTGCTTACGGAAATATGTTACGAAATTGTGTGTTTGTACATTGGTCAAGTTGGATACAAACTCAGCGAAATCATCATTCAGGACATCCCAAATTTCTAAAAAATTAATTTCTGAATGCACGACGCACACATTTCGCGACAAGTTGGCGTACGTAGGGTATTCAAATCAAGCAAACAGAAAATTGTCAAACCCAATACGATAGTTCAATTACTTCAATGTCTGTGAGGGTGATGACATTTCTACGCACTAGAGAGCTGCCTTCAACCAATTGAGAGAACTAAGGAACACAGACTCAATACATTACAACGACTTTTTGTTATAGTTGCAGACTTGTCCATAACACTTTTAGTGATTGACATCAATCTGGATAAAATTTAAGGGCAAAATATATCCACGCAAGGTTTATATTTTTCCTACGAAATATTCAATTTAGAACTTTTGCATTTCAGCGGCCAAAGGCTGACAGGAGGGAACACGAAAGTGGAGAGGATCGTAGACGCGTAAATAAAATAAAAGTGGTATCATAGATTTATGGTGTCTAATCTGATAGTCAATTTAAATTGATTTTTATTGCTATTTTCTTCACGGCGCATAGGAATGAAACGCGATATGAAATATTACGATGGCATGGAATTATTTCTAATTCTGTCCATTTTAAGCCATGGACTCGAAATGCACAACTCCAAATCAGATTACAAGTTATTATGTGGACAAGAGGACTCTGGCCTCTACCAAATGACACTTCATATGGAAAGAGAAATAGAATGGGTAATTATCGCAATCTGGCAGAAGAAAAGCAGGAGAAAATAGAAAAGGGGTGGGGTGGGGGGGGGGGGGGGGGGGGGGGGTAGAGGAGAGGAAGAGAGAGGTTCGAACTAGAGAAAAAATTAAAATATTTAATTGATAAAGAAGCGTGAAAGTGCAACACTGCAGAGATTTAAAAATTCTCTACTTAGAAGAAACTTGTGAATATGAATCGAACGAAACTAAATACGATTAAAAAGCAAATTGATTGACAGTTCTGAAGTTTAGATAAAATGGTGCTCTTCGAAATCTCTGATGTCCCCTCACCCCCCCCCCCCCCCCTCCCTCTCGCCCCAATTCCCACTTGGCGGGAGATTACAAGTGGCAAAATTACTTAGCTTTATGATGAGAAGTAGGGGGTGTGGGATAGACTTACCTCCTCGTGGTACAGCCTGAGCAACGTATAATCAAACGGCAAAAAAGTGTACTAACTGACAGTTGACTTCTCACTTCAAACTACCATCACCTCACTGTATGTCATATTCCTCTTTTTCACAGTACTCATCTTACCCTTTTCCCTACCTTTATGTCTGTCTGAATCTTTTACATCTGTGAATCACTCTTCTGTTCCCCACCCCTCGACTTTCTGCTACTTTGATGAACCTTCCCTCTGTGAAGCCCGAAGTCAGCTAAATGTCTAATGATAACTATCAAAACGCCTGCCATTTGTTATAAATAAATAAATGATGAGAAGCAGTGAATTAAAATATAACAGACTTCAGGAAAGATAATGACCGAAGTATAACCGATGAACGAAGATATATTGCAGATACGAATTCTAATATAATATGAAATACTAAATATCTATTATTGTAGAAATATTGTAGCAATATTTTTGAAATTATAAAAACATTCCATTTAAAATATTTTGCCTTCTTTGGTTGAAAATATGACTGGGTATTTCACAAACAACTTTGCTTGATGTCATAGCAACATTGTGTCAAAACATTTAATTGTTGTTGAAATTATTTGACACATTCGATACGTTAACTTTTACAGTGCGCAAAAAGTGACAAGACCAGTTTCCAGCTTGCCATTTTATTACTATTACTTGCAGTAAAACAAAAAAGTACACTGCCTTGCGAGAAGTAGGCGACATCAAATAGCACTAAGTTCAGGCCAGTGATAAGGAACAATGAGATCGAAAGTTTGCAGGGAGGGAGAGAGAGAGACATCAATGTGTCAGATTTCATTTGAGTTTTTTGTTGGACAAGAGTTGCGAAGGTTAGTCAAAAAAATGAAAAATTTTGCAATTCGTCTTCTTCAATGCACCAAGTCTGAGTCGGTGCGCTACTCAGTGCTTATATACCCGATAGTATTTAACCACAAGGGGTGTCTGTTTTGCCACTTCAATAGTTTCATAATTTCTATTTCAATGATTGTGAAGACAAATAAGCTTTAGCAGGGTAAATATGAGACAGATGAAAATTTTAGGTAAGGAGAGCTCTCTGTTCATCTTATTTCTCCTTAATTGAGGAATTTCAGTTATTGGATACAATAGTTGATGACATTTTGACCCGGATTGAAGAGCCTGCCTCAATGTTGGTGTGAATCACGCCACCATAGCACTGAGCTAATTGCCTCAAATTGAAGATAATTTGAGCAAAATTTTGGCCAATAGCAAGTTAGTCACCATCGAAGGGGATAAGATCTGTCAATTAAGTCTGCCAAGTTTTAAAAAAGAGCTGATAGCGCTTATATCCACAGCATTGTCACCCAATTTTGAGAAATGATAAAAAATATACTTTCCCACTAACAATACTATTCAGGGGGAGATTTTCAGAGCTAAATGAAGCGAATGAATTAAAAATTCAAAGCATATGAGCTGAGTAATAAACGAAAGGAAACCTCAAAATTAAAGAACGAAATTTTTAAAAATTAAAAGAAGTGGCAGTACATCCGACACCTATAATGTATTCTACATTCGCACAAAAATATATCCAATAGATAATTGGCACTAATTCAATTAAAACGTTGGTTTTGAGCCAGACAGTAGGTCAAAGCACTCGAAATTTCGAACTGTTCAATTTTAGGTGATATTTTACACGACACGTTAAACATTAAGCAATTACGACAGCCGCAAATTCAATTAAAATGGTAATCTTAGAACCAGATTGCAGCAAATTGTGCTAATTTTAAGCGTAATTACTAGAGCCTATGCCAACTTATTTCAAATCCGTATTGACAACTAGATTTGAATTCGGTTAAGTTCAAACAACACTTTATCCCATCACATACACCTGCTTGGGTATTAAGTGGTTAGAAATAATAGGTAGATTTAACTCCAAGCACTGGGCAAATTGATGATAATTATAAGCGCTGTATTCCTTTAATTTGATAAAAAATATTCGCAACTGTTCAAAGTTAAAATACTGTGTGTATTTAAAGGTTGAACTGACTATTTGTTATGTAAAAAAGACAAAGTAACTCAGTCATCCTAGTGATAAATAAAAAGTGACATTAAGTATTTTAGAAGTTAGTTTCATTCACGTGAACATGTTCGAACTGATTTGAATTGTCCAATAAGAAAGTCCCGTGTAGTTGTTAACATTTCCCCTTTTCCCATCATTGGTTGAATCGCACTTTCCTAGCCAAATAACCTTGAAGTGCATGCGTTGACTCACTCATGCACACTGTCTACTCATATTAAAATCCACATAGTCACCTCCAAAAGAAGGATTACCGCCCCCAAACCCCCTCCCCCCCCCCTCCTCCATGCTCAATGCCGACAATCAATACCAATTTAATTCAGTGAAATTCTTAAAGCGGCCTTTATATGGGATTAGTGATAATTTAGTCTCGATTAATCCGATAATTTGATCCATGCTAACGTATTATGTCATTCGCATCGGTAAGACCGACTTATAGACGACCTAAATAAATTTATCGGCCTCTTGATACAATAAATATTTGAAGACAATTTCACCACAGTAAACGCTTTTAGCAAAGAAATGAAATAAGAGATCCGCAAAATAAATGCATATCCACCGCGACAGTAGACATATAACCAATTCCACCTCTTGTAATGAAATTAATAAATGTGATTACTTGAAACCGCTTTGCCACAGGAAGTTGCATCCTCCCCCCCCCCCCCCCCCCCCCCCCTCCCCAAAAAAAGGAAACGAATATTTCACAAAAAATGCAAGTTTGTTTAAATGACCCGCAACTTTCTTTGAACAAAATTTGAAATTGATATTTCCAGAGGGCAGATTCAGTGCACAAAATTTGATCCATCTGGAAAAATCATTTCCACATTTCCGCCCTCCCTACTCGAAACTATTGAATAAACGCATTCATGATGGCAAACCCAGTTCGGATACTATATCCGCTAAGTAAATTGTACAGCTTCCCTCCAATAACCTCAAGATACTTGAAATTTTGTGTAAGCAACTGAAGACAGTCAATGGTTATAACCATATGGAATAGGTACACCTACTCACCTTCTGGTTCATAGAGATCGGCTTTAGCTCCCACCCGACTCCAGCAATTTCTCCAAAAGCGAGCGCGGCAGTGGCTTCCACCAGCCAAGTACACGCCAAAAAATTTCCTCTACGTCCTTTGCAGAACGGTCGGTCAGTTAACCAACCAAAAAAGAGACGAGAGAAGAGGTCCACAGCTCCGGCTATCGCTATTGCCAAATTTGTCTACAATGGGAAGAGAGAGAAAAAAAATAAGGGATGTAAAAGTTGTATAGATTGTGGCATGTTCACTGAACACGGGGGAAAAATCAAAGGCGGTCAACTGCGCTACCTAGGAGCGGTGAATAGGTGGATGCAGAATGCAAATTTCTCAATAGACTTGCCCAAGAATACCCGAGATGTGTGCTATTAACACTTTTTTCAACTATGTTGAGCTGTGATGCAAAATGAATTGTGCACTAGGAGAATCCGCACTCCATTGAGTTCTATAATCCCTTATGAACCATAGTTTGGCTTAAGGCAAGGGAACCCCATTTAGGAGTTCTAAGCTCAAAAGTAAGTTGATCATCCAGGGTAGTCCACTACATGGGCCATCTATTTCCGATTGCTTGCCACTCTCCTTCTCTAAGCCACACCTAACCCACCTACTTACCTCATTCTTCTTCTTCTTCAACCTCCTCCTCCTCCTCTCAATCTTGTTTCATTCTAGTTAAACTGGCACGCCAACAATTATGCCCTCCTCTCTCCCCATCTTTGCCTCATTGAGAGTAGAGAAAAAACAATAGCTTAAACAGACTATTTCCGGGTTATAGAAACCCAAACATCTCCAATTCTCTGCTTCTTATTCAAAATGCTTGTCATACCTACCTTCTCTCAAAAAAGCCTATCATAATTTAATAAATTATTAGCGATGAGAATAACAGCACAATTCGTTTTTGATTAAATAGGAAGAGTACCGAATGGAGGCAAACGTGAGGACTCCCCAAATTTGACTATTTTCCTTCATAACTAATTAGACCTAAAGGTTACTTTGGAAAAACATAAGATAGATTACTGGAGAAACCTCATCCCGCTGTATACACTGAATTAATGGTTTGTGATTTGGTAGGCGGAAAGAACACTATCGGCGAATTTAAATCAAACTTGATCGCAAGCATTCACAAACATTTGTAGCATTTAAGTGGCAATTGGGAGTAATCATAGAACCTAGTTTAACTCTGTCATAAGTTGCAAATAGCGTTCAAGACCGTTTATTGTGCGTTCAAAGTGAGATGAAGACATCACATTGATTCTGTGGCAAGAGGCATTGAAATATTTCACAAGTCCCTCTTATACTTGACTTTGAAGTTTGTGCAGATATATACTGAACTTTGTTATTTGATCTTATGTACACATTCTATTATAGCTTGCACGAATCTTACCATAATATATAACAATCGGTTAATCACTACGAAAAACTGGGTACAGAAACCGAAAATACTAACACCGATGAAAATTCCACCTAGAAATTGAGTAAAACTAGTTACTTTGGTGTAGTAAGTAAAGAGTAGTTCCTTCAACCTCCAATGCGCAGAAAATAATACTAGGTCTCCGATTTTACTGACATATAGGAGAGAGACATTTGAGGATATTACGGGGAAAGGTCTGGGTGCTGGACTTTACGTCGAAGAAATTGCATTAAGCCTGAAGCTTCATTGTCACGTATTTCAAAAGCCCACTCTCTCATTCTTGCATTTCAGAAAAAAGAGCGCACATCAAGAAGCGTTCAAGTCGATATATATGACTGGATAATGAAGTGCATGCTGAGGTCGAAGTGTGACAGTGCAATTAGCTGGTGCTTATTATTAATATTGTCACTAAGTGCAAATAAAACCAGAAGCTGCTCATTGTGCTTTGTAAATGGGCGTAGTGAATTCAGCAATGTTTGAGAAATAATTTGAGACAAAAACAGGTGACTATATCGCATCATCTTAAAGTAGAGCAGATGGTCCACTAGAAGGCGTGAAACAAAGCAGGTACTCGAGTGATCTTGGGAGTAAAGTATACGTGATGCTTAATTCAATCCCATTTCCAACCCACTTTACGTCGTTCAAGACAAGACTACTCAATCAGTCTGCAAGGCCTATATAGTGATTTACTACGTTACATTACTCCTATTTGTTGTGTATTGCAGTAAATCAAGTTTTCTAGCGCCCATTGTTAGCGATTTACAAATTAGAGTCCTTCTTATAACAAAATCATAATGGGAAATCGATTTGGCATAACCATATCATAAAAACCATCGTTAAATCTAGCCATATTCCACCTTAAAGGGGCTTCAAAGCGTTCCGTAACAAGAGGTTTGACGCATTTTAACCAAAATAAGAATTAGCAATTATATTTTTGGCGGAGGGTGGGGTGGGGGGGGGGAGAGAAACTGGCCCATTAATTTAGAAAAAAAAGAAGTCTGCATTTTTCTTCTTCACACGTCAGAATGTGATTGCAGCACAAATGCAAATAAAGGCTTTCTTTTAATAAGAGTATCATATTTATTTAATTATATTGGCAGAAACAATACTTCAATTATGGGGAATTGAGGCTACTTTTCAAATAGACCCCATGAAAATAACGACGAAATATTAATTAACTAAAATGGCAAATAAAACAGTTTGATTTCGGCTTATTAACTTGAGCAGAAGTGGTGTATTATGGAGCCCCTTTGGCGAGAAACTAGGCCTTGCCAATCCCCTCTCACGACAGTACTTGACCTTACGACTAGTCATTCGGTGAACAGCTTAAAATCGATTATAAGACAAGATAAATGTAAATACAGATCGATCCGTTAATGCACATCTATTGGTGTGGACGACCAACCGAACTCATATAGACTGGAGGTTGGGGGTGGGGAGGCGGTAGAATGTCAACTTCTTACAACCACACATCTCACAATAACAAACTATGAAATGCCAAGAGGACAACTGCGAATGCATGTAGAAACTTTATTCCCGATGACACACATCCTAAGGACCAAAAATACACAAGTCAGAATGTAAACAAATTAATAAATACCACGGTTGTGCAAAAAAATCGCGATCTTAACGAAATTTTCTCTTTTCCACATTGACTGGATGCTTTGTGGTGATGCCAAGTCTCGTTTATTTTTGCTTTAAATTTTCAATAGGTAGTCCAGACACAGGATGAAATATCTGAACTCTGACATGGAAATTATCTCCCTTATCAGCGTACGCATTATCACAACTTTTTAATTAATAACCAACTTTAAGAGAGCACAACCACGAAATTAAAACTTTCAATATGAATACATTTAATTAAAAGGCCGAATCAGAGTTAATTATCACTAAATGTTTGTCTAAGTATTTTTTTTAATCCTCAGGTTCTAAACAGGAGTCTTATCACAAATTCTCCTATTGTTGATTCCTTTCATTATTTTGGCGGAAATCAAAATCAGAAGATGTCATCTAGTTCCATTTTGATTGATTTAAGTGCAATATTCGAGAGTCAACCAAAAGCTTCTATAGTGATAAGGGCTATTTGATTGGTCATAAATTGACTTACCGTGTGAGCTGAAAAGCCTAACTGGGAACCGTAGGGAGGAGCAATTATGGAAATGCCTACATCACCGTTGTCAGCGAATACTTTGCCAATAACGTAGATAATGAGAAGAGCTGTTGCCAACCTTTCGCCGTACTCTGCTCGCATTGAGAAGGTATCTTCTCTGAATAGAAAGATACAAAACGCGTGAAATGTGGGAGTAAATTCAGATGGGAACAATTCAGTTAAGATTAAACGTAAGTACAAACATGCTGTTCATCAGTTTTATTTCATACAATCAGCTAAAATGCTGTACCACAAATAGAGGAGGGGTTAATTAAAATACTTAATTGAATTTCAATAATGGCATTATCTTAAAAAACAACATCCTATAACAGCGTGATTCTAGGCAATACCGCCCAGGGCCCAGAGAAGAAAAAATTAAATAATAAACTCTTTTTGAAACACGATGACATGATTAAGATTAGCTTTCGCCTGATGACAGTATACTGTAATTTGACATTGTCAATGGACGTTCTCCCTGAATCTCTGTATCTAGTTTAAGATACACAAAACATGGATCAACAAATATCTCCAAAAAATTTATTTAAAATCTTCAGTGAATAAAACCTAATGAATATGAGGTGTGAAATTAATATTAATGAAATGAAACATTGTATTTAAAAGCGAAGGAAGTAGACAAATACTGACAAATATCCTCTAATACGCAAACCTTGATATTATGTGCTTCCTCACCAATAACAGACAGAGAAAATTTAAAAAATTGTCGATAATTTAAAATGAGAAGGTTATTCAAAGGCCATGTCTGGGTTTAAGAAAAATCAGGTTTTTCTACAAAAGTTAGTGGAAGGGGGGGGGTTTGAATGAGATGACAGAATGTTTCATTTCCTACATACTACTTTTATCAAAAGTGAAGATGAAACGAATCGATCATTCGATTTAAATCCTGCCACCCAGTAAACGCCGAATTCCCAGATGTAGCCTCATTCAGGTTAAATTCAGAAGTTTGAAAATTGTAAACTAGGTCCGAGTAAGTAAAAAGTGAGTGTTCCGTCGGAATTCAAACTCAATGTAAGTGAGCAACCTATGATATATTCAAACTTCAAACCATATATTTGGTCATCCACCCTCTAACGGACTACCTTACATTTTATCAAATTACAAATCCCGGATTTTTGCTTAATAATAAATACATGTTGGCAGATAAAGGGGGCTATTTGGGAGAGGAATTAGTTAACGATTTCGCAATAAAATAAGCAAAATAAATCCTGGAGATTGTAATAGGTCGGCACAGTGCTCGACAGCACTCACATGTGCTCGAGCTATCTGATGAACCAAAATTTAGAAGGAAGAAACCGACCAATTAAACGAAATTTCCATCCAATCAGCTCTAAGCAATATGAATGTGAGAGTCCAATAGGAAATTCCAAAAAGTGAACCCTGAACTCAAATCCCCTGATGAGATTTAAAAGACAAGCGTCTAAACTTGGGCCACCGGGGGCGTTAGGTCGTCATAGCATAGTCGGAACACACATATTAATTAAGCATAAATTGTCTGACTACTAATATCAATAAAGAGAAAAGAAAACTACTGAAATATCAAAAATAGAAGTAGTTCCTGGATTTCCCATCAACAAGTTCGGATATAGGACCCATATTAATCTGTGGTGTCGCTTTTTCATAGATGATTCCTGACTTTAAGTTCGAAGAATTAAGCCTAATTCCAACACTCGTGGGGGACTATTTTTGCTTCTGGCCTACCCGCAATCATCTGTAACAGGAGTGGTATGATAGCAGATTAAATGCTGATCAGAACCCGGCTAATCGGATGATGATGCCCCTCAACCCCCCCCCCTCTGACAGCAGACGAAAAGAGGTTGACGAATTTGCTAGCAGAAAAAGTTGTCTTGAGCCAGTGTGTACTAAACAACTGTGATGCAATCTTTAGACCTTCAGTGAATTCGCAATTGCTGAAATGGAATAAGTTACAGCTTCTCCTGCAAGGATGCGACCTGGATAGATCATTTTCGATGTGAAACAAGTGTTGGGTGTGAATAAGAGTGAAGTTTGGAAACAGAAGCTTAGAAGGAAACCTAAAGGCGATAATTAGAACACCACCCAAAACTGAGCTCGTTAGAAAAAGGAAAATCGTTTGCATTGACGAAAAGTGTCATCGATTCTTAGCAAACCCATACGAGACGAGAAAACTGGCGAGTAGACCGTCGTAGGAATAGCATGCATTCCACAAACTGAAAGACTCCTGCTCTTACAAGTTCTCTGTGAAAAGAGGGTGACTGAGTGGCCATTTGAAAACTTGCTACTGAGAGTATCAATGTGCTGATGAAAAAGAATAAGTTAAAGAAACATGAAAGTTAATTAAAGCTCTGGCAAACTAATAATTTCAGAATCCAGATGTTGTACGAGGCATTTACTCTTAGCATACCCCAAACTTCTTGCGACATTGTTTGAATCGCCTCTATCCCACCTTCTTAGTAAACTTCCCTCCTGATAAAAAAAATCGCATTTTTCTTACTTTGACGAGGATGACAATGATAATAGGAAGGCGATATATAAAGCGTACCATTTAGGTACATTTGTACGCGTATTGTAAGTATCAAAAATTGTACTCGAAGACGCCACTTTCCGCGTAATTACAAAACATCATCAAATATATAGGCGCCAACAATTCACTTAACACACATTGTTCACATAATCAGCCAACTGTTTTAATGTAAACACAATTTTGAAAATAAAAGCCACTTTTCAGTCCCGTATAAAAGTTGTAAACTTTTTGATCGAAGAAAAAGCTAGCAGACATTGTCGACAAAGCCAATCGCTCCCTCTAAGTTATTTTGATGAATTGGTTTTAACGTTAAATTGGTTGTTTCAGTAAATTCACTGTTCGATCAATGTGCCTTACCTACGTTTAACCACCAGTGGGGTTAACGTGCTCGAATGCGGTCAAAGATAACGGGTTCAATGCCTATCAGTACCCAAGTAACGAGTGGAATGGGCAACACTCATGCTTAAATTTGACTAATATAGCCACTAGCAGAACTGGAAAGGAAGCTTAATTATACCGCCCCTAACCCAGGATGAGTGATGGAAACGATGTTCTTAAATGGGATTGGTGTTTACCGATTTCAGCTAGTATTCCCCCTACTTCATGTCATTCTGCATGTAACCTACCTCTCTCTCTCTCTCCCTCTCAGGTGAAAACTTCGGGTTAGCATTAGGTAAACAGACGCATTCTACCGTCCCAATATTGAACAAAAGTAATGTGTGATTGGCCACCCAAACACTTTTACATTCAGAAATGAGTATTGAAACATTAAATATATATATATATATTTCGATATTAGTCACTTTTCCATCTCACTTTAAGAGATAGCTTTACTGAAGAAGGAAAACACGGCATTTTCAAATTCTTTCATCCAAGATATTCTTAAACGCTTAACATTTGGATTTCCAATCCAATTTCTATTTCGGCTAGGGGGTGTGCAATAGACACCTCCACGTGGTGCACCCTGGGCAACGTATTCTCATACGGCAAAAAAGTCTATTAACCAACAGTTGACTTTTGACTTTAAACTACCATCACCCCACTGTATGTCATATTCTACCACTTCCACAGTACTGATCTTACCTTTTCTCTGTTTTCGTGTCTGACTGTCTCTTTTACATATTTGAATCACTCTCCTGTTCCCCCCCCCCTTTCACTTTCCTCACTCTGACGTTCCTCCTCCTCTCTGTGAAGCCCGAAGTCAGTTAAAGG
>UZAE01000794.1:0-18165 GCA_900617975.1 Rodentolepis nana | reverse complement strand
TCCAAACTTTTTCTTTGGCCCATCACAGCATAAACCCGCATCTAAGGAACAAGGATACTACACTAGAAAAAACCAAGTAGTTTACTTATCTCGGAATGACGTTTGACACAAAGCTAATGTGAAAAAGTCACTTTGCTAAAATAGCAGAACGAATCTCCAATAGACTGAATGTACTGAAGCGTCATGCTGGTAGCGTATGGGGCTGAGGACGGTCAACTCTTAACACCATTTACATGATGCTTATTCAGCCATTAATGTTGTATTGCTGTGAGCCACTCATTACAGCCACAGAGGTGACTCTCAAACCACTCGAGAAGGCACACAACCAGGCTTTACGACTAATTACTGGAGGGATAAAATCAACACCCATTGATGCAATGCTCCTAGTTACAGGAAGCACCACAATATGTTCCCTTATCAAAGAAATGGCCTTGATCTTGTATGAGAAGCTACTGCGCATTCCCATGTACAAGTTCTTCAGCAACTATGAGAATAGACCAAGACATCTGAAAACGCAATCTGGTCTAATACAGAAAGTCATAGAACTGAAGAAAGAATTACAAATCGATGACAAACCAAAAAGCCTCTCTCTCCTCATGAACCCATTAGCAGACATTGATGTAGTGTGTTGCACCCAACTGCTTGACTTCTTCAGGAAATCAAACACCCCTCCAGAGCAAATGCGCCCACTGGCCCTTGAGACAATCAATGTCAACTATCCTGGAGATCAATGGCTCCAAGTTTTCACCGATGGGTAATACATAGAAAACCAAGCAAACTTTGATGCAGGTGTCTATTCTGAACTCTTCTCTTTCAACGCAACAGCGGGACACAATAGATCCGCTTTTGAAGGAGAAATAGAGGCCATTAGGATAGCACTGTGCCAATTATGTTGCCTGGATACGAAATTCAGCAAAGTGGTGATACTTTTGGACTCACAGTCAGCAATAAACTCAATTGGAAGCGGAGAGCCACCCAAAACAGCTGAGATAAACGAATGTAAAAAACTCTATCAGCTTCTGAGAGAGAAAAACACTGTGGCATTAAAGGCAATGAGCTTGCCGACACACTTGCTAAGAAGGGAACAACAATTTTGCAATGCATGGACCGGCCCATGTCTTTCCACACAATGAAGGCCTTAATCAGGAGAGAATTCCAGACCTCAAGGTGCAACGAACTTAAAGCTCGAACAAAGGATAACCAGTGGACAGTGGCACTCTCCGATATTGCCGACTGGCCAAGAATCGAAGCCGTTGCTGAGTTTAGACTACGTACCTGACACGATTGCTTGGCATAACACCTTCACAGATTGGGAGTATACACTCAACCCACATGCCCTCTATGTAACCTTCAGAAGGAAATGGAGAAGACCCACCTGATTCGATGTCCAGCTCTAAAGACAATGACGGAAAGCCAGAGATACTGGTAAGCAAGAAGACAGCTAATGAACGGCTATTAATTAACCGCTATAAATGTACTCCCCACTCTCCCTTGGGGGAAGCTGAAGTCAAAGTTTAAGGGCTATTGATAAATATCATAAAGCTTGCCATTTGAAATAAATAAATGTCTTTTCTAAGGTTAATGTTCATTCATGATAGAATTCACTCGTTGAATATGCAATTTACACAAGTTTCATGTTGCAATTCAATTGCTTGCAGAAAAGATATACAAGATTTTCTGACAAAATACCTAAAAATGAAAGATAATGGATCTTGACTAGAAATTAGAATCATTTAAAGTAATAACTTATAATTATATGGCCCACTTTTTTCTTCTTCTATGACTGACTATTCTACAACAGTATGCCAACATTTCAACCATTTTCAGACACTATCTTTAACATTACCCTAGGAAATTAAGTATACTAAAAAATATAGTTGACATTTAAAAAAAGAAGATAAGTCCGCGACTGAAATATTAGCAGAATAAATAACATAAATCTAGTAAAATATGGCAAATTATATGCTGAGAGAATATTTAAAGCTACAAAAATGACCTTAGACCGGTGGGTATTTCAAACCGAAAAGCCTCTTTAACCCATTTAAAAAATTTCCATTTAAAATTAAAGCAATGCGATATTTTTCATTAGAAATAAATATGAAGATGTCAGCAACTTTGGCTGGGATTTTAGGCCGTCACTCATCTGGGCAAAATGTCTGTGCATTCGTTGTCCATTCGCAGTGGATCTCAAATAGACAATTGAACAATGACGACATAAGAACTAAATTATTACAATGTCGAATTCATTATCTTAAGCTTTTAAGCGATTGAACGTCAATAATTAAGTCCCTTGTATGACTACTTTAATGATCCGCTACCAAGTAAATTATTTACTCCTTTTAATCTTGAATTTGGGCTGTACTTTTATTTGCTCATATTTAAAATTCCACACTCAATCAGTTGTTCTCTTGATTTATTATTGCATCAATTTTATGATAACCACACTCCCAATTACTTGGAATTACTGGTCGTGCAAGTTTTAATTATTTAATTTTAACTTGCCTAAGATAACGCAATGCATTCTGTTTACATTTAGGCACAATGCATTTAATACACATGCAGAAATTACCTTCTCAACATTTTTTTCAGTACGCTGATTTTGAATTTAATGTCCAAACCCTCTTTTTCACCCAAAAGAAAAGAGACTGCCTTTAAATTATTCATGAAAACAAAGTTATAAAATCCTGAAGCAAAATCATTTGGCATATATTTTGTACCACAGAGATTAAAAATCATGCTTAAATAAAATACTATTGGCGAAACGACGTAAAGCCTTAATTAGACAAATTGTTAAATGCTTTTATCGTAATGGGTTTACTTAATACATTCCATATGCGCATGTATAAGTTATCTTTGCTTAAATTTATTTAAAAGCACACCTCCCTTAATTCGGTGAAACTTATTTATTCGTTTCAAATGACAGGGGTTTTGAGAGCTATAATTAGTCATTTAACTGAATTTGGGCTTCACAAAGGGAAGGTACATCAAAGCAACAGAAAGTTGACGGGTGGGAAACAGAAAAGTGCTTCACAGATGTAAATAGATAGACAGGTGCAAAGGAAAAGAAAGGGTAAGATGAGTACTGTGAAGTAGTCGAATTTGACATACAGTGGGATCATGGTAGTTTGCCGTATGAGTATGCGTTGCCCAGGGCGCACCACGTGGAGATTAGTCTATCGCACACCCCTAATTCGATGAAATTAACTCTTCAATATCATTTCTAAAAGATGATAGATGCGTTCAAATTTTGGATTCGTGAAACTGTTACCTGCATTTAAATGAATGCATAATATAGCGTGGTCTAACTAGTTAGCAAATGAAAAAGCTTAAACAATGCTCTGTTATCTATTCCTCAAATAATATCGTAAATATATATAAAATCAATCTAACTTTGCGGTTGCAGAGTGCAACAGGATTAAATTCTTTATTGCAACATCAATTTGTAAACTAAACTTATGAGAAGAAAAGGTGTACCAAGTGATTCAATTCTATTATACTATTAGATTGTAATGATGACAATTTGTTTTTAGTTTTCAAAATATTTTGAGATTCTATTATGAAAAGTTGGGTCTTCAATCTTGTGAAGGCAGTTCTAGGAAATAGAAATTTTGGCCATTTCAATCACTTCATCACATTTTGCAATACCTTAACAGGAAGTTCTTATGCATTTAAATATCTCGAGAAGTGTATTGAAAGTAGTTTCTTTATTACGATGCAGAATATTAATGACTTCCTCCTGCAATATAAATGTCTTTGCTTCAATCACAGAATAATTGAGTCCATCAATCTGTTCACAAACCAAAACATGTACATAGAAAAAAAGCAATGAGTTTGGCCTCAATTTACATCTATAAACATGGGGTGTGCGATAGACTTACCTACACGTGGTGCACCCTGGGCAACTTATTTTCAAGCGGCAAAATGTCTATTAGCCAGCAGTTGACTTCTGAGTTCAAACTATCATGACCTCACTGTATGTCATAGTAGACCACTTCTATAGTATTCACCTTACCCTACTCTCTATCATTGTGTCTGTCTCTTTCACATCTGCAAATCACTCTTCGGTCCACCCTCTTGAACTTTGATGTTTCTCCCTCTGTGATGTTTTATGTCAGCTAAGGGCTAATGATAGCTATCAAAATGCCTGCCATTCGAAATAAATAGATCTATAAACATTGACTTCTTCCACACCACCCTAGATTCAGCATTGCAAATAAGAATTCTGTGCCTCCCTATGGTTTCATACGTCTCGCCAACATTAAAGTTTGTTTGATTTGTCTGATTAGCGCGTTATTTCTCTCCAACAAACCGTTGCCGTTCTCACTTACCTACATATGACTGTGTCGTAATACCATCTTAGATAACTTTGATCCATATCGTAAAATAAAAGCTACTTTTAAATAATAAATCGATCGAAATGTCATTACTGGAGCGCGAATCGATAGGATTTATGATGCGTCTACTGTAGTACTAGGACATTTCATTCCCTGTAATATCCTTAGGGAAAGAGAGGAAGGCATAAAGCGCGACCAGATTGTCCACAAAATTGTCTTACACGTATGTCACATTGTGCTGACAAGATAAATCAAGGCATTGGTACCGACTACAATATGTTTAGAGAATTCAAAAAAAAGAAATTACCTCTTTCACTGGTACCATATTTTTGTGTCTACCCGTTCAAAGCAAACTCAAGCATGTGATTCCCATTTAGTTGAAGAAATTTAAGTTTTATCATCAATATGACAAGTGAAAATCTGCAACAACACTTTAAATATATGAATTTCCCTTTACGCTTATTTTACGCTATGTATTTACTTTGGATTCAGTGGACGTGCATCCCATTTGAAGATGTAATTTGATTCGCATTTATGGTAGCTAATAAGTGGACTAAATATTGGTTACTTCTCTATTTACTGCTTGCATGGTGTGCTTCGGTAGCGAGTTCAAAAAACCATCCATTCCAAATTCATAATTCATCAGTACTCAATTAATTGGCAAAATGCTCATATGCGCTGCTCAGGTGGGTATAATATTGAATGGAGATAGAGAATTCGGGTTTTCCACTATTGCTCTTCCTCTTTCCAGGAAAAAATGCTGCAAAGTCCATTTGAATCAGTTTGGGGCAAATTTGGCGATTTAAGAAATAGAGCAGGTTTAGAGCGGTTTAATAATTTAAAGAACACGAGATTTTGGTTAAGGTTGCTTAAAATGTACTAACTAGAGATTCCTTAAGAAGTTTGGCTCCTAAATAAAAATTTCCCAGTCACGCGCCCTATTTTACTGCCTATCATTTAGATAGTTCTACATCGGTACTTGCTATATACAAAAATAGTTGTAACATTTGATGTAATATTTATCCAATGCGGTGCTTGGGTATTGAGTTGACTTAGGCATACAATTACAAGGAACCAAATGTATCAAATAAATATTATATTGCCAAGGAATTTAACAATTTCTTTTAGTGAAAATGAGTAATATGGTCAACTACGGGATAAAACTAATCGATAAATTGAATTTTTTTGCCGAAAATAAGGCCACTCCACTGAACCTGATTGTTCGATAATTTAACTCTTTTCCTTGTGAGAATATGGATAGGTAAATTTCCCCCGAAGTCTAGTGATGCCAAGACGTCAACCTCTTTCTTTCTTCCCAGCGTTGACGAGAACTCAAAGCTAAACACTTCGTGATAACAAGAGTATTTTTCATATTATAGTAATAAGGATTCGCCAAATTTCTCATTAGATTTATAATTCTGCTTTACTTTATTTAGACACCTTTTTTCGGAATTGATGCCTCATTTCTCTATGATGTCATGTCTGCGACATTTAGGCCGACTTAACCTTTTCTCTTAATCATACGTTTGGTTGCTATATGCAAAGATTTATGCGAAACATTAATCGTATATCATTTATCTTGCCTAAGGTTAGAGTTCACCTGCATACATCGGTTAGAGTGTGCTTCCAGGTCATAAGTGGGGTCTACAACCAACTGAAACTTAAATGTCTTCGACTTTCTGTGATCTATAATATTATTTTGGCCAAAATTTCTGAAAAAAAATATTCTCACCCTTTTAAATGCAAACACAATTTACCAGATAAATCATAGCAGTAAATTTTTCGCTCCAGCACTGTGTGGAATAATAAGAATTCATATATGATGGCAAAAATTTTGATGAACTCAAGCACTGCACGGATGTGAATTTTTATAAACCATATCACGAAAGGCTTGACAAGAGGCATACAAGTTTATGGCAACATCATTTTTTTGATAGCATTTTTTGCAATTCCGTTCGAGGTGAGTTGACTGTTTGTCAGTGCCGCTATATCCACTTCCATGGTTTCAGAGTCACTGACAATCTAGGTTATTTGAAACAAGAGCTCCATCATAAATGTCTGGTTCCTTTTCAAAAATTTCTTCACTTGTTCTTGTGACAAATTTAGTTTGACCGAGCCATCCAGATCAAGCATTTTTATGCTGCCTGAGAATGTGAGAACTAGGTGTCAAAGTAATCGGTTGCATTGTTGCCAAACACCGGTGGGCTCTATGCCTACATGTCCCATTCGCCTTTTCATAGCTGTATAATTGATCAACAATAGGGGTATGCGATAGACTTACCTCCACGTGGTGGACCCTGGGCAACGTATACTCATACGGCAAAAAGTCTAAAAACTGGCAGTTGACTTCTGACTTCAAGCTACCATCACCCCACTGTATGTCATATTCGAAATCTGCCACAGTACTCACCTACCCTTTTTTCTACCTTTTCTACCTTCATCTATGAAACACTCTTCTGTTCTCTCCCTCTCGATTATTTCACTTTGATGTTCTATCCCCTCTGTGAAGCTTGAAGTCAACTAAAGGGCTAATGATAACTATCAAAACGCCTAAGCTTGAAGTCAACTAAAGGGCTAATGATAACTATCAAAACGCTGCCATTTGATATAAATGAATAATTGACCCACAAATGAATGGAAGTAGTTAACTTTGCTCAACGGTTTGTCAGGCTCTAAAGACTGAGTTTTTGACTATTGATCTACTTCAAAGCGGGTTTTTAAGTTAGAGGAAAGTGGATGCTTTACTGAGAGTAAAATTATGATGCTGTAGAACTCTTCCGATCTCTCAACTACTTTTACACTTATAATGAGAAATAATGGTCAATCTAACAGACATAGTTGAGCTTTATTGTGTTGTTTCATGAAATTGACCTTGTCAAAGTCTGTGTTTATCAGTTAAAAACGCTATTTATATTATTACTGTAATGAGATAGTGACCAGCCAGTTTGCATGTAGGAAGTGCCAAGAAATTGAAAGATACTCTGTGTATATTTCATCCATTAATCTACTGACATGCAGGCTCTACATTAACTACATCCGCCAAAACTTTTTCTCCCATTCAGATTAGGATTGGCAAACAATTGTCTACTTTGTCAACCATAATACGAATCGTTATTTTGTCATTGGCCCAAATTGGTAAAAGTTGGAATGATTTGCATTGCAGGACTCCAAAGAAATTAAAATTATCACAAACAATCGAATATAGGCCTACTGTTCATTTCAGCTTCGAGTCTCATCTGCGGCAATATTCAATCACCAAAAGACGTATCAGATTTATTTGAGCTGTCAAATGAGGGATTTTTGCTATTTTAAATTTTTCACAGAACAAAATCTCTTCAAAAAATTAAAGATAACTCGGGGAGTCCAAAATTAACGCAGTTAAAGTGTCTCAATCCACCTTCCAGGTGATCTTCTTTTTAAGTAGTATTTCTAGAGCAGGGGCCTCAAGTTTTTTTAATTTAAATTAAAAGCAAACTATTTTTCTACTGTTTTAAATTATTAAATAATTTCTAATTTATGGTCTCTAAATCAAGTCCTTTTTATTTCACTGTGAATTTAATGATAGATAAATTTGTTGCATTAACTGCGAAATAATGAAGCTGGCCAAATTTTAATTTATTTTATTTTGACATAAAGGAATAGGAGTTTGAAAAAAATTAATTTTAACTGCTAAATGATAATGCCAGGACGACAAATGAATAGCAATAATTCAACTATTCAATGACGACGAAAGTAATGGTTTTAAAAGCATTCTATTCTAGCTCTCTTGACAGATCACGTGATAATCTCCAATTGTATCTAAATCCTCAGTTTTAATGGACAATATAATATTATGTAACCTTTTTGATGAGTTACACTGTGGTTACCTAAACCTTATTGCCCTTTTTGGATGGAGTTTTCAAACGATTTTATTGCAGATATCAAACTAGCAAATTTTTTTCTTGCTTATTGTCTGAACACCACTGTAATCTCTTTTTTTATAACAACCATAAATAGCATGATATATTCCCTAATGCTATACAATTAATCACCTTTTGATGGTAAGACAGAAACCGTAGGGACACTGAAATGTGATATTTGATGTAAAAATCCTCATTCTCAACAAATAACGTGCAAACCCAATCATGTGAAGATCTATGTACGAAGATCCTTTTGTCAATATTGTAGAATTTAGTTTATGGTTTTCAATGCTTGGGTGGGCATTGGATTGAGAGAATCTGACTTGAGGGCATGTTACGGACAAGTCAAATTCATTGAGAAAAGAAATTGAAGAGAGCCTGGAGGTGGAAGGAAGTGGTGGGGGAGGGAAAATAAAAACTACGAGCTTACCTCCTAATTACCTGTGAAGTGAATGCATTAATGCAGCTAAAACTCATTATTTTAACCACCTGATTTATAAACAAATATCTATTTCAACATGAGACGTAGTTTATTGGAGTCAATAAGCAGCCTTTGCCACTAACAATAATGTGTACTATGCATTAAATTAGATCAACTATAAGGCTCCTTCAATTGAACAACATGTCAAATTCTTGCTACATAGAGGCCCACTAAACTCTCCCGTCAGTTAAAATTTGCCAATTTGTTTAATAAGTTGTAGGATTTTGCCTAGCGTATTTTGAAAATCCAGGTAAATGCCTAACTGCTTTATCTGAGGTGAAAAACAGCCCATTTCCTTGTTTCAAAGGTTTTAGACGGATTTAATTAATGAACGCTAATGAAATTAATCAATTAATAGGGACGAAAAGAGTTTGAATACCACCTACCAAACGCTCTTCAATTTTTCCATCCGGGGAGAAATTTTATGTATTTTATTTCCACAACATTTTTGTAGATTAAATTTTCTTTAATTAATTTCCCGAGTCTTCATTTAATCCCTAATATTATTGATTCGAAGATTCTCTTCAATTAATTTGGGCTAGACAAAGGAAATAGAGGTTGATAGCTAGGAAAAATTGATGGAAGCATCACTTTTTACTACATATTTTGACAAGAGAGACAATGTCTTACCAAATTATATTTTAGTTGCCTAAATAACTAGAAAAAATGTAGAATTTGAATGCAAATATCATAAACTCCTGGTTGGAGAGGCTTTGCTCTCCTGGGAATGCAATCGAAAACGTAATTTACTGTTTTAAAATGGAAGCTTTCAGTCTGTCTTTCTAAGATCGCCAATATTTTTTAGAAGTTGCATCGGTTGCTGACATGAGGACGAGTCTTTAAGACTTTTTTATAATTAAAATTACCTTAAGACCTAATTTCTGGAAGGTATTGATGAAGTCTCGTTTTTTGTTAAAATGTTAATTATTTTAAGATTTTAATTTATTTAGTTAACAAATTTTGCTGTTTAAATACAATAAAGTCAATATGTATTAGTTTAATTTTGAGATACTGGCAATTCTTCTTAGAATCTATAAATTTAGCAAATCAAAAAGAAAAAATGGAGTAACTTTATTTTTTGAAGAATATTGGTTACTTTCGACGTAACAGATGGATGAGTTATTTTTGCGCTCAATAAATAGTTATAGGTTTTTATTTTTAAAAGTAATTGATCCTGAGTATCGATTGGTATAGATTATTACCTACATTAATATAAAACTATAAAGGAAGTCTTTACCTATTTTTAAATTCGGATTGCGTGATTATTGCTAAATAGGCAGGCCACTTCATAGAAATCAGATTTTGTGACTCATCACCTTGGTTGCAGAAAATGCTCATCGGCTACCCATTGACCACTTCATTAATTATGACAGCCATTCTTACCAATTAAGTTTAATTTCCCTCACACTATATGTAAATGCTGAATAATATCATATATTATTCTATCATTATCTAGCTGATGATAACTTATATTAATTCTGATAAATCTATTAAGGGAATAATTTTAAAAAATGCAAAATTTGGCATTTGACTAGAAGAATTCAAGTGCATTTCTTCGGATAATTTGCTCTCGGCATTGATTTTGACACGTGATCGCGTAGAGATACCAAATTTAGAAATTTGATTTAATTTAAATATTGCGTATAATTAAAGGATTATTAGGTGAAAAAGACGCAAAAGCGTTTCACTCAAATATTCTCGGGATGAAAATAATATTGAATTGAAATTAAAACCAATTATAGGACAGCGGCTTAATCTCAACGATTTGTCGGAGAGTAGACAGATTTAATCCAGACTACAAATATGCACTTTGGGGGAGGGAGGGATAGAAACGCGGGTGACTCAGGGACTAACATTTAAATTGGAACTGTACATCTCGTAGGATATAAGATACGTTTGAAACCGCCCCATAAAACTTCAAGAGTATAGAAGTAATAGGAACCTTATCTGGTGAGCTAAATCTTCTAAAAAATATGGTAATGTTCCCAGTCGCTTCTACCATTGTTATTTTTTTTAAATTCACCTTTTATTCCCTAGAAACTCTGCAGTCATAAAGGAAGAGGATTTTTATAAAACCCACTCAATCATATTACTCTAGTAGGCAACTGATAAAAGCTAATTAGTAAATTAAATTTTGTAAATTTCGCTGAAATTTAATTTAAAATGTTAAATACAGACCTAGGTAATGCACAGAGAAAAGAGCTACCTACTAGTTCAATCTGTGTTAACCAATAGTGCTATCAAAAACCAAACAAGGAACTGGGTCAGTAGCTGCAGTTTCTGCGTCTGGACGGACTCGCTCACTTAGAAATGTGTTTTTTAAAAGATATATCCGAAAACGGATGTTTTGCTCTTAGTATCACGTCAAATTTATTAATTTACAAAGAGTTCACAAAGCAGAAAATGTGCCGGATTACGAGTTAGACAAAAGTAAGAAATTTACTTTCTTGATTAAAGCTAGCTTTGTGATCTTCATAGGCATTCACGTGCCTTGTTTTAAATACAATCGAATAGCCCTAAAGTGAAGAATTCTGCCTTAGCAAAGGATTAATTCATTACCTTTTGTAATGTGAAGAAGAATCTTGAACACAATTATCAGGCTGTAGTTGAACTTATTTATTTCGTCAAAATTTATCATGGATTAAAGCGAATTCGTAGCATTTCAATTAATAGAGTGCCAAAAACTTTAACATCAATGATTTTGACTCCGTTTTTTGCATTTGCAAGTGGTGCACCCTAGGGAACGCATACTCACACGGCATAAAGTTCAATAAACAGGCAGTTGGCTTCTGATTTCTAAGTACCATGACCCCACTGTATGTCATATTCGACCACTTTTACAGAACTCACCTTACCTTTTTCTCTGCCTTTGTGTCTGTCTGTCTGTCTATTTTACATATGTGAATCTCACTTCTGTCCCCCCTTTTGAATTTTTCTCACTTTGATGTTTCTCCTCTCTGCGAAGTCCGAAGTCAGCTAAAGGGCTGATAATAACTCTCAAAACGCCTGCCATTTGAAATAAATCAATAAATATATCGTTGGTTCGAACGATATCGATAAAAAATTCGACAGTAGGCGATCCCCTAATAATCAATTCTTCAAGGTAACATGTTTTCATGGATTATTTTTATTAAATTAATTAAAGATCTTTGAGTAACGATAACGCTGCCTTCTCACACTCGCCAATTTAGGTCAAAAATACTTGTCACTTTTTAATTATTCTACGCATACACTTTTATTCCCCATTGTTTTACAAAGTAATGGAAGATAGTAGATTTAACATGAGTGTTAATAGCGTAAATATTACTAGTTAGGACTCAACTGATAGGATGAGTGAATCAAGGGCATACATCAATTTACTAAGAAATTCTAAATGAAAAGAATTTGGATAGCATGTCATTGGTTGTGTTTTACTGAGGAAATAAGTAATTCGAGAAAATGGGCTTGCATTAGCTATTACTCACTTCTAAATGCCTTTAGAAATTATGGAAGACAGCCGAGTTAGATCATCTATTTCTGGTTTTTAAATCTATCCACTTGAAGGTTGCCTTCAGTACAATCTAACATTCAAATGTCTCAAATTGTCAATGGCTGATTGCGTCTTTACAGGAACTGCAAAAGAACAAAAAAAATAATAAAATAAATAGGGCGGAAGCTAGATAATCTTCAAAGGATTAATTCCCCAGCCGCCATCATTCAGCGTGATAATAGATGTTGGCCATTTGACAAAGCCCTTAAGCACTTCCTTTTTTGCATTTACCGTTCTCGCTCGATTTACCCCGAAGAAAAATTAGATTTTGAGTCACAAGTTATCGCGTATGATAAAATATAGCGAAATTAGAACGGGGAGGCAATCATTAGTAAAGAGAGCTCAAAAATATGTTTGAAATGCATTTTTTTTCTAATTTAAATTAAACCAAACAAAAATCTACATCAATTAGTCCTTATTCGCATGTCGGCCCCTAATGATATCTAGAAAGGGGTGTGTGATAGACTTACCTCCACGTGATGCACCCTGGGCAATGTATGCTCATACGATAAAAAGTCTATAAACCGGCAGTTGACATCTCACTTCAAACTACCATGACCTCACTGTATGTCATATTCGACCACTTCCACAGTATCCATCTTGACTTTTTTCTCTACCTTTGTGTCTGTCTGTCACTTTCACATCTGTGAATCACTCTTCTGTCCCTCTCTCGAATTGATTACGCTTTGATGTTCCTCCCCTCTGAAGCCCAAAGTCAGCTAAATAGTAATACTATGAAAATATGAAAAAAAGAAAATCGATTTTTTTATTTCTAGACCAGAACACCCCTTAACTCATCTAAATTGCTATACTTTACCAAATTAATGAGCATAATTATTACCTTTATGTTTCAAAGTATTGGCAATTTCATCTTACACATAACTTAACATTGTTTTAAAATAATCGAAAATAAAATTTTATAAACCTTAGGGTGACATCCACCTCCGAGTTCTTCTGTAAGTTGAATGTGGAATCATCGTAATTTGTTGCCTTTAAACAAAATAATTTCCTGCATCCTATTAACTCACTATGAAAAGCTGGAAGTATATTGTCTAAACGGGGTGTGCCATAGACTTAACTCCACGTGGTGCACACTGGGCAACGTATACTCATATGGCAAAAAACGTCTATTAACCAGCAGTTGACTTCTCACTTCAAACTACCATCTCCCCCACTGTATGTCATATTCGAATACTTCCACAATGCTCACCTCACCTTTTCCTACCGTTGTATCTGTCTGTCACTTTTACACACTTCTTTCCCCCAACCCTCTCGAATTTGTTACACTTTGATATTCCACCCCTCTGAAGCCCGAAGTCAGCTAAAGGCTATTGATAGCTATCAAAACGCCTATCATTTGATATATATATATGGAAATAAAATTTCGGTGAGATCACTACTGGATCAAATCAATCAGGACTGTCATTGCTAAAACAACCAATAATCTCGATTGCAGTCTTCCCATTTCAAAAAAATTCTAGCTAAAAAGAGATAAGTGGGGCTGTCATTTGCAAATAAAAAACCATTTCCAAATAGTTACCTTAGCGTAATGCCTTCACTTATCCAATACCAAGCTGTGCACACGTCTCCACAGTTGATAGCAAATATTGTAGTTCTATTTGCCCACCTTCAAATATTTTATATTGTAAGACGAGCTGGAAATTATTTGAGAGGAAATTAAATAAAAGCCGCTCTGCTTCATGCAAAAAAACTTATTATCCTCACATTTGTTTTTATAATCCTTCAGAAAAAACAAGGTTAATGCTCAAAGTGGATCATTATTAAGGTATATCATATGGGAAAAAACTAAGTAAATGCAAAAAATGCAAAGTCTGTAGGATGCACACTGGTTGAAAATAAGGACCAGGAGTCATTAAAGTAACAAATCTGAGAGCAGATCACCATTTACCTTTATGTACACGTAACTCCATAACGATGACTATGGTTCCTAAACCAGCCAATGAGAAAAATGAATAAAATGAGACTGAGTAGTGGAACAAAGACAATGTGTTATGGAACGAGGAAAACCAAGGAATGTAGCATTAGAAGAATGAATTTATTTAACACAATAGAAAGTGGGTTCACAGCTAATCGAATAAGGTCAATAGAATTTCTGCACACTTGATTATAACACTTCAGCAACAATCCATATAGTAAATTACGGCTTTTTGCTTTACATGTTAGACTTGGCAACATAGGTCATACGTGTATCTCATGCTAAGAGACGATTCCTCTCGTGATAAGTTAACCAAGGCGTTCTCTACACCTTTCGGTTCTCCAGACATTTTCTCTTAATTGCCTCTTAATTGGCAAAGGCGTTCAAGTATAAAATCATTAAAAGTTTATGATCTCCTGTACTGTAACAATAGACTTATGCCTACCTCTTAATTAAAGTAAAGTCTTGACATTATGGTTCATCTTGTTTATTGTACGAAATATAAAGCATTTTATAAATGTTCAGGGATTGAATTCAAATGATCCTACATATGGTTTATTGACGGCCTTAAATTCACGGCATTCAGAAGTTACTGCTTAGTCAATTTTTACTGAACCATTAATTGTGTTAATGTGATACCGTTATATTTTTTTCACCAACGAAAGAATAAAAAGGTAAACATGGTCCATATTACCCTGTGATTAAAATTTAACAATTTGTCATGCGTTATCATGGCTAATGACAATAGGCCACAATGAAATGTAGGTATCGGTGATTACTTAAAGTTCATGAGATAGACCGGTTGGATTCACACAAAAACGAATGAAAAGGGTGTTTCACTTTGGGCCATTGCAAAACAAACCCGATTATCTGTCCAATCAACCTGTCCGAATAACAAAAAGCAACGCAAATAATAAAAGCAAATCACCTAGTGAATATTATTGAATACTTCAGTTACCATGGTAGCACCTTTACATAATACCATTATGTTGACTACTGACTAAAGGAAAAGGCGTTACCCGAATTTTTATGATATAGATATACATATAAATTGAAGCAAAGTGTTGTTCACCTTATTCGTTATCCCACTAACAAAGTAGAGCGTTAAAGTAACGAAAGTTTGAGAGGTTGATTGAATACGAATGCGCTTTTTCGATTAACCTGATTATGCTAATTTAAGTTTGCAGCGTAATGGAAAGACAAGGCCATGCTTTCAATGCATGAAGGCAGTCAGTAGAATTTTTGCATGAAATTCGTTCAGATAAGAATTCATGTTTACCTATTTACCTAACTTTATCAGAGTGCTCAATGATAGGACTTCTTTGCATATATTAGGCAACTTGGGGTGTGCGCTAGACTTACCTCTACGTGGTGCAACCTGGGCAACGTATAATCATACGGCAAAAAGTCTATTAGCTGGCAGTTGACTTCTGGCTTCAAACTACCATGACCCCGATGTATGTCATATTTGATTATTTCCACATTACTCGTCTCACATTTTTTCCCTTTTGTCCGTCTCTTTTACATCTTTGAAACACTCTTCTATTCCACCCCCCACTCTCGGCTTTTTTTCACTCCGATGCTCCTTCCTCTCTGTGGAGCCTGAAGTCCTCTAAAGGGCTAATGATAACTATCAGAACGCCTGCCATTTGATATAAATAAATAAATAAATATATCAGCCAACTTTTTTGAAAAAATGGTGAATTCGGAATCTATACTTGAAAAATAAGACAACTTTAAGACAATACGTCCCGATAATTCATTTAAGATAGGTAACCTTGCGTTTCACTGTTTAGGCTCGAAAATCGATACTTCTAACCATTTTGTCCTGTCAGACAGGCCATAACATAAAATAGTTTTGACACGTTTTATAATTCTCCTTAAATTTTTCTAGTATTTTCCTATTGTCCAAATTGGTATCTAAAGATTCAAAAAAACCGTTTTTAGACAGGTGAGTAATCAAATTATTATTGCTACTTACTAAGGTGTTGATAGAAAAATCCTAAATTCCAAAGTGTGATAAATAGTTGGATTGGGTTATCGATCCAGCAATTAATAGATGGAAAAGGTTCAGAAGGACAAAGAGATCGATTGAATTTGATTTTAGAAATTGGCTTGTAGAGTATTCGTTTGATAAGGGGCTCTCGTTGCAATATTAAAAGGCCATATTTTTTCTTATGGTTTGCAGATCATTTAAGCTTATGTAGGAAAGAAATAAATATCATTTATTAATACCACGAAATGTTCATGGTGCTGTGATTGTTTTAGATTTGTTCAATTAACAATGATATAATTAATTCTTTAAGTTAGGCATTATTTACTTACAAGTCAGACTACTGGGGTTTCATAGATGGTATTACCTAGAAGTTACACAATTAGTCCGGCAAATTTTGAAATGTTTTCAATATTAGAAAGTAGTTCCACTCTCTCGGAAATGCAATAGTTACAGTGCCATTATGATTGGCTAGATTGAAAACTCGAATTAGGTTGAAGGTGGACAATGTAATGACAAAACTAATTTTTCCGCTTTCCTACTCTTTTCCACTTCAAAGCTTCCACCAATGGAATGCTGCTCAGGTCAATGAAATGACTGCTCGTAATCAAAATACGCAGATCCGCAGTTATGAAAATAGTTAGAAAGGGAAATTATTTACCATATCCTCAAATGAAAGCAAATAATTTCACGTAATGCCTCCACTTTGCTTTAACACGTGACACGGGCTACAATGAACGTTACCTTCAACATTTGACGAAAATATTTAAGTTTCCACTACAACCCCCAAGAATACATTTGGAATGCTGCAAATTATGTTAACTTTTACTCAATTGATGGATTTATGTACGATATCTGTTGTGGTCTAACTCCGTTCGATGAAATTTATAATCTTACTCAAAATACGTTCATCACATCAAGCTTCCGTACCCATCACTTAAAGTCTCGTGATCGTATTGCTTCCAGAGACTCCTGCTAGATCGCTGCACATCTCTTTTTCATCTTTTGCTAATTGAGTAACAAAGGATAATCGACATCCTCCATTTAGCGCATCAGATAAATGCTCGATTTACAAACCGACTGAGTTGTATCCTGCTAGAAACAGATAAAACTTAAAATTAAAACTTATTTTAAAGCCATTGTTTCCTTTTCTCAGAGGTGAAAGGCTTATTTCGTTTTCATTAAATCTCGTTTAAATTGAATCATTTTAATCGGCTGTAATTTGTTTATTCGAGTAGGTAATTTAATTAGACTCTGCATTTTCAAAACGGCGAGTTTAACATATGCTCAGCTATATTCATTTATCTTTAAATAATTTATCTCTAATCTTAAAAGTTGAATATACGAAATAACTATTTTCATGATCACTAAAGAAGTAAATAAGAAAAGTAAATCGAATTTTTGAGATTTCATCCCCTAAACCCAGAATTGCCTAAGGTAAGCGTGTAAACACATGATTCAAAGTTTTAAATGTCGTTGTCTATTTGACTTTGTGCAAACAGAGTTCCTTCATATATATTATTTGAATAGTAGACTCATTCTCATATTAATCAACTAAAATTCGTCCTGATTATGAGCCATGGGGTAAACCAAGTGTCGTGAATATTAGAGATTGAAAAGCAAGGATATTCAGGTCTATAATTATAGATCTTTCAACTTATCTGTGGTTTATTTCAATAATGAAAGTTGAATCCTTTGTCTTAGGCAGAATCTTCTGCTCTCCTTTGTTAAATGCGAGAGAGTTCATGTGCGGTTGGTACATTTATTGATCGCCTCAAAACGTATTCCTCAAATTAAATTCTTGACAAAATATTACCAGAAATACAATAAAAATACTAATTAACTGATCGAATGCTTCAAAAGCGAGCACATAGCATTATAAATTGCATTATATGATTAATATAATGTTATCAAAGTAAAAAATGATATCATAATTATATTTCTATGATGGAAAGAGGGGGCGTGCGATAGACTTACCTCCACGTGGTGCACC
>UZAE01000793.1:0-18176 GCA_900617975.1 Rodentolepis nana | reverse complement strand
CTTCAGAAATGGATCATTCTCATTGCGTTTCAGTAGCGGCGAATCACAGATGCTAATCCGTTGCGTCAAATGAATTCCCTTTAACTGGTGAGGGATCCATAAATCAAGTTTCTTGACATAACCAAGGGTTTTTCATTTTTTTTCAATGCATGTATGCGACATTGAGCAGCTTCTCTGCAATATCTCGTGTTGTGCTGTGACCATTTGAATCGATAATGGCCTTGATATGGGTTTCATCCACTTCGACTGGGCGGCCAGATCGTTGTGAATTTTTCAGTGAAAAATTACCGGAACGAAATCTTTCAAACCAATTTCGACACTACCTTTCTTTTAAGGCTTCATCTCCATATACGGCACATAACTTCTTTTGTGCTTGCGATGCGTTCTTGCCTTTTCGGAAGTAATACAATAAAATGAGTCGGAAGTGCACGTCCTGTTCTTTCATTTTTAAATTGGGATAAAAACAAAACTAAAGAACTAAACAAAAACATTTTTTACTAATTAACCTAGAAGCCTATACAGTAAGAAAAAATATAGGTTAGATGCTCTGGCCACGTTAACAAAACAAAAGAAATTATAGAGTGAATCTGTCAACAAAAACGGCAATGACTTAGTTGCCCACCCAATAAATTCAAACTTAATTTAATCATGTAAAAATTAGACTGAATCCGAAATGAAGTCTTCCCAGTAAGTCGGACTCCACAGCCAATAAATAGGTTGGAATACAACGAGAACATGGAACGACACAATAAGAAATTCACTCACTAAGAAATAAACTAGGTTAAAAAAACTTGAAAGTCCAAATTGATATGGAAATCAAATCATTTATTCGCTTTTCGTATTTCCTAAAGTTATTTCATAAAAAAATGTAATGTAAGATGCAATTTAATATGCAAAAGAAATAATACGTTAATTAATGAGCTTAAATACTTCGACAAGACAAAATTTGTGACTTCATGACTTTCATTAGACAATGGCAAATAAGTTTTGACGAGAGTGGTCTTATCTTTTCTTTTTGCATAGCTGCAAGTATTCTGGACTTCAACGCTAAACGGCAACTGCGAATGCGATATCCTCTTGGGCACCAACTGGAATCGATAGAAATTCAATTTGCTTTCAGGACAAAAATGCGCAACACGACCCTCCTGTCCACCTACTCACAGAGTATCTACTCACCGAGAAGTCACACCTTTGGACTTATTCATCCCGACGGAATGTGCGTCTATCTCACCGAAGATCTACTAGTTGTTGATATAAATCTGAGTGGCGAAATTAATGTAAGTTAAACGATCTGGCAAAAGACAATAAAAAATAGCTCCTTAGAACTCTTCTTTTATCTAAAAATCTTGTATTAAATATTTTAATATGCCTGTATTGATATGTTAAAACATAGTGCCAACATTATTGTTATTGTTATTTAAGTGAAAAAATGAGACCAGTGGGCACTAATGTCTATAAGTGTAATACTGTCTGGAGAGTAATATGTTATATGTTGGCGAATTCCAATGGATGCAAGTCCTAATCCCAAATGAATTTTAAAGTTTTCTTTGGATTTTCATTACTATTTAACTCAACTAATCGCGTCCTAATTAATCAATAGAATTCCCGTTTATCAACATTCATTAGCGTTTAATCATTGCTATTAGATAAAATTCCGTTCCTTAATTAAAAAGAACTGTTCGAGCCAATGACAGTTCTTGCGAAAAAATTCAGTACGAGATAATAGTTTGAAAAAATTTTAATTAGGTAACCAAAGCATGATAATTATTGAGAAAAGAAATTTTAAAGACAATATGAAATTTACAAATGAATATTGTTAATATGATTTATTATAAAACCATGGAATTTTAGGCCGAACATAAAATAAATACCGTGAATATTGCAATTAAAAAGTTATTTTTCAATTTGAATATCTTTACACATTCTCTTTAAATGGGTAAAAGAATTTATTTATCTCAATCAAATATAAATGTAAAATTATTATATTTACTGGAGGACTAAGTGAAGAAGAAGACCTTACATGTCAGCCAGAAAGTAATCTACATGGAAAAATAGGATATGGTGTTATATGTGAAAGATTAAAAGAAACTCAAACCGCCAACTCTAGTTAAAATTAGCGTTATCATATTTCTATGTAAAAGTTTTAAGAATAAGTTTTCATTGTTTATTAAAAACTAGATTAATTAACTTCTTTCCATTTTTGTATCATTCTATTTTATGCCAATTTCTAATTTCTGAGTGAAATTAAAGCCGATAGGTGAGATTTTGAATTTTCCTATTGACAAATGATCAATTTATTGGGTTTTCACATATAAAAAAGCACTCTTTGGTGTTCAACTATCCGTTAAACTTATATTTTTTGCTTAAATTTGTTGCTATTTAATTGTATACGATAGTAAATATTTTAAGTTTAATGATTTCTTTAAAATTATTATTTTCGTAAAGATTCATAACGATTATATTTCTATTTAAAAATGTCACAGTTTAGAGCAAACTGTCTACATAAAATTTCTAAATATTTAATGACTAAGGAATAGGATAACTTGCACCTCTGACATTTTACAAATAGTAAATATTACAGCTAACGTTTACGTTCATATTTCTGTTACTTACCATGCCAATAACATTCTTTTTTGAGCAAGAAGAAATTTGTTCCCTTTAATTAAGTTTGGGTTTTTAGATTGGCTATTGCACACTTTTTAGTTTCTTTGACTTCTTGTGAAATGATGGATTGTCAATGTTACGTTCCTATTCAGCACAGTTAACAACAGTTATTTTGCGTCAACTTATGCCTGAATTTGCGCGTAGAATTTGGTAAACAGTCCAACTTTGTATCCAATAAATCGCTTGAAAAAATGTTGATCCTGGAGATCAGTCTTGAATTTCTGGCTTTTTAGTCAATAAGGTGAAGTGAGACATGTTGAGTTTCTAAATAGACAAAGTATATTTGGCGTGGTTAAACAGCGAAAATTTGGATTCTTACTCGATTTTAAAGAAAGGGAAAAAGTTGATCGTTGGAATTTGAGTAAAAGCATTTTCTTTTTACTACTTTAAATAGATAAAACATATATTCTATTCAGTGACACCGTTGAATATTCCTTTAAATACTCAAATCATGGACATTCAAATGAAATTTTAATTAAATTTAGAATAATGAGAAATGAAGATTAGGCAGTTCACTGAAGTTTCTTTTTTCACGATTGGCTTTAAAAAAGGAGGATTTTTGCAGCAATGACGGAACAAAATTTAAAAAATATCAATGGCTGATTCAATTGAATTGCAATGTTATTATAATGCCGTAAATCGGTAAAATATTTCTATGTCATGCTTAATAAGTGCATAAATTTTCATAAAAAATATGCAAAATTTTGACTCTTTTTATATTAAAAAGGATCTTGGATTTTATGTAAGTTGAAATTCCAATTAAATATTCGTAATTAAATGAAGGATAAGGGAATTGTATTTTCAAGCTCAGAAGAGCATTTTTTTAAGGCCAAAGAACATCAGAGAGAAAACAGGCAGAAAGTTCCCATCATTTATTCATTTATTTATTTCAAATGGCGGGCGTTTTGATAGTTATCATTAGCCCTTTTAGCTGACTTCAAGCTTCACAGAGGAGAAGAACATCAAAGTGATAAAAGTCGAGAGGGGGGGGGAACAAAAGGGCGTTTCAAAGATGAAGTTGAGACAGACACAAAGGTAGAAAAAAAGTGAGGTGAGTACCGTGTAAAATGATCGAATATGACATGGAGTCAGGTCATGGTAGTTTGAAGTCAGAAGTCAACTGCCGGTTGACAGACCTTTTTGCCGTATGAGTATACGTTGCCCAGGGTGCACCACGTGGAGGTAGGTCTATCACGCACCCCAAGTTCCCATCATTGAGGTTGCTGTATTTTACCTGAATTCCTTAAATACAATTTTGACCAAGTGAAGTAATAATGAGTTCACCCACAAGATGAGCAAGACTATTGATTAATAGACAATAGAAAAATGAATATGTGCAAAGATGGTGGATATCATTAAAGTTTGCTCACAATGAAACTCAAATGTTGTGACGTAGAGATAATAATCATTTCCCTTTCTGCCCAAATTTAGACGCTCAAAGTACCATTTCAAAATGCCGATGAAAATTGGCACGCTCTTAAAATCTTGCGAACTGGATCTCTATTGAGAGTCCGCCTTGACTCAGCAATCTACGAAAAAAGTGAGTGGTTTGCAAGGTATGCACAATTACTGTCGACATGCGCACTAACTGTCAGTAAATACATTTAATTGAACTCGTTATTTTATGTTTTACACCTTGCACAAACCGCACATTCGTCTCTGTGTCTTATTAAAGCATAATAAGTTTAAATTACAGACATTTGAAAGAAATCAACTTCCTCTTATTTGTAAATAAAGTTTGCCTCCGATTCAAAAACGACTTGTATGATACTTTCATTAGCCATCACATATTCTTTTTAATGTTCTTTCTAGAGGGGGAGTAAATATTTATTTTAAATTTTGTATTGATATATCGCTTTCTGTCTTCCACCATATGCACGTAACTAATTGCGGAAATTTATCGATCTGAACATTTGAGGCAAAACCGTAGTTCTATCTAGAAGGTTCCTATTTCCAGCAATTCATCAACAATAATACCATCCTCTAAATAATCAAAGTTTGCCATCATCCAAAAAAACGATGGATGTGAAAATTTATAAACAGGAAGCTTTAACCCTTAAGGTAGTCTGCTTAACCGGTTGAAGTGGAAGACAGTGAAAATGAGTACCCCCCCCCCATTCATCTTAACACCGGAATCATCAAGTTTTCTAGTGTTTTAAATTGATATTCTTTCAGATCTTTTAATCATCTTCATCATGGGATATATTTTCACTTGACTTCACACATATCCACTTTTCACATAAGTTTGCCTCACCCATCTACTGGACAAAAGGTTTTAACGAAAGCTAGATCACCCTTGATTTTTTGTGGCACTTGATCTACTAGTGGTTTTAATCCCACTTGTGATTGCAAACAGTCGATAAAACCGTGAATCCATATAATTAATTTCTCTCTTGCCCACACCTTACAATTGCGTTTGGTGTTTAGTAGCTTGAGAAATTGGATTCTCCCGATTATACTAATTATATGGCTAAGGAGAGAGAATGCTGTTTAGAAATTTTGTTAAGATGAAATTACTAGCAAGTAAATTTAGTGAAAATATTTGGTTGGCAGAACGTATTGGTCCTACTATTCGCATATGAAGGTACGATACGAGCATATAGCAATTAGATAAGAATCCACGCGAAATAATGAGTAATTGATAAATAAATTTTTCCTTTCAGAGAAACCAAAAAGGACATTAGTTAAAATATTGCCCATTTCAAATGACCCTTTAAGCTACTTTGACACTTAAAATATGCTCTCAAAATGCTGTTAAAAAATATCAGTCTGACATGTTATTGGGGCCTTCAATATCAGTAATTTGCGTTGACTTTAAGAGGTTTCAGTTAACTCGCTTCTGTTGCACAAATAATGGAAATTAATAGAAAGTGAGTACCATGCTCTGACTGTAAATAGAAGCCTTTGCATAACAAATTAACAGCAGTATTTCAGGTAAAGTTGTGCTCCTGCATTATATGTCAACCACTTGACTTCTCTCCTGACAGCAGTTTCTGAATGTATAATGAAATGCATCATACTCGATAGGAAAGCTTAGTCTTTATCGTTGCGGTCTTTCACTCACTGAACACTTGGTCCAATCACATTGAGTGGACTTCACTAAGATGAAAAACGCCGACTTAAAAATGTAGGCCTTGTGGAAGGAAAGTGATAGTTCTTTAGACCGGGACTTTTTGAGAAAAAATTCTGGGGGCCTGGGTTAGAATCACACTTAGATAATCGTCACAGGATAGAGTGAATTTATTCAAAGCTGTTTTTCAAGGCTGAAAAGTAGTTCACATGATTAGATGACTTAAAAATTGTTTATTGTCTAACAATGATCCCTCATTTCTTTGCAACCCTACCCTCCACTTCCATTTTTCTAGCCCATGGTTTTGGGTTCTGGAATTTTTGGCAGCAAAAAGTTTATTTTGTTTATCTTGCTAGGTATTTTAGAAGATGAAACTTCCAACCTCCAGTGGCAAGATGGAGATGAAATGGCCGTATTTGTTTATCTGGGTGGCGAAAATGAGGATTTTCAGGATGAGGGTAATGTGCATGCTTCTTCTTACAACTAATGTTGCCTCTCGCTCTGTAATGCACATTTGCACCTAGTGTTGTCCTTCTCTGTCTATTATCATAGGGTTTTACTGGATGTATCAATAAGAATTTTACAAATGAATAAATTAACAATATCCACCATCGAGTTATAGGCTTCAACTTATTAACCATGGAAAGCACATCTAATAAACTTGATCACCTACTGCCACTCCCAAATGTTCGGACTCCAATAATATCGATTGTTTGGGCACTCCAGTAATCGTAAAAAGTAAGAGCGACTAAATTGCAGAGAAAAGCTCAACGATCAGGTTTAGAGTGCTATGGTCACATTACCAAGAAAGCGAAAAGATGCGAAAAATATCCGTCAACTTGATGTCAATGAAGAATTTTCACGAGTTCTAACTTGGGTATACTCAGAAGGATAGTCCATACTCAGTGTGGGAAGAAACATTAAGTTTTAAGATCAAACAGCATTTCCTATTATTAATGAAATTAATTATGAATTTACGTCTTTGATAACGTAATGACATGAAAGCATTGTGACAAATGAAAATCAATTATGTTTTAATAATCTCGATGATATCATTCCTTGACAGCTTTAGATGCAGCAAATATACTAATGCGAATTCAGGAAGTGGATGTTGGGCAAGAGAAATCAACTAGGAGAGCTGCATTTGTTGGACAAATTCGCAATTTTAAATTCACTGGAATTGATCCTCTAACTGATCCTCAATACTTACTTGAAACTCCAATGCTTAAGTGGCTTCCTTTGCCTTCTGAAATTCAGGTCAAATATGCCGTAACCTTGAAAACTCCGGAATGCTATCTTCGTTTGCCCCGGATAAATATTTACGGAGCCTTTCGGTTATCATTTGCAATAAAGACAAAGCAGGAAAATGGAATTGTTCTTTTCAACTCTGGAGGAGGGGATTTTATCTTAATCGAAATTGTGAATACGCAGTTAACCATTTCCTTTGACATGGGACATGGTGCAGCTTTGCAATTTCAAAGAATTGGCCAAGGTCGCCTCAGTGATGGTAGATGGCATCGGATTATCATCTCCAGGTAAAATCAAAAGTTTGAAATCATTTAGTTGTTGCTTACATTCAAATTTTTTCGATTTATTGGTTTGTTTGCTAAACAAGTTAGTCAATATTTTGAGCTCAGTAAGGTTTTATTTAGTCCTTTTAAAATGCTCGTTTATTTGACGGCAATAATAATTATACCACTGGCCGAATATGCTAAAGTAATCATAAAGTAGAATTAATCTTATGGATTAAATTAAATGATATACGTTTATAATAGAAGATCATCCTGTTACTTTAAAATTTTATGTCTGTGAATGATTTAGTTTTGTACTGTTAACGTTGTTCTTACTGTGATCTTTCAGCATGTGCTGAAATTCAAGATAACTGAGCTTCCAAAAGATATTTGGTTGCAGTCATTTTTAACGTATTGTCAATGTTTTAAGTCTCATTAGTTAGATTTCCCGTGGTCACTCGACTGAACATCTTTGTACTCTAGGTATGTCATAAAAGCCCTGTTCTGTTAGCGACTCATTTGAAATTTTCAACAATTTCTGAAAGTTAACGATTCTGGGAAAGGGTTTCTCATAACCAAGGTGTTCTAGTTGGCAGTGTGAAATCATGGAGCAGTAAATAGCTCAGACCGTGTCTTTGTAACATGCGGCACCTTCTAGTGGTTGGCACAATTTTACTACTTGAACTGAAATTATTTCCTTTCGTGATACTTATCCTCCTTTTTTTCAAACTATTTACCACTATAATTTCATCCATTATTTACTGAATTTATACTTTGATTTATCAAATGCAATTGGAATTTGGGAAAAATTCTGTTAACCCGTCAATCATTGGACGTACAAAATTGAGATAAACTGGGCATTTAGTCTATCACCTACTTTCTAAACTTATAGGAATGGACAAATGGATGAATATCTGCGAATAAAAATAAAATCCGCATTCGAAGAGGAAGAGGAACACAACATCACAATTCCTTCGGTGAATACGGCTCGAAATTTTGACTTTAAGGACCCACTTTACATTGGGGGCATTCCATCCAATGTAAAATCCAAGTTTTCAGAGAGAATTATCTCAAAATATGGCCTTCAGGTAGAACGATTTTTTAAATTTGAATTTTAAACTATTGCTTTAAGTAATTCGTTACTTTCTTCAGTAAACTGAGACCTCATTTTAAAACTCTTAGAACTTTCTTCTAATAGTTAATTTATATTTAAGCCTTTGTGTTTATTTATTTAAAGTAGTTGCAACACTAAAGTTTTAAATCGTTCATAGCAATTTTCGAAATGTTTAAATTATATTAAAATACGAACAACGCAATTTTTCAGATATCTTGAGTGGGAACATTATAGTTAAATATATCTACTTTTGACTTTATCCTAAATGTTCAAATAGATCTAATTTGCAAGATATTTTCCTATTTAGGGATAAATATATATAAGGTCAGTATCAATCAAAGCTCATAACTGGTCAAATCGAAATATTTATCAGATGTCAATCTGTGATGCTCAGTGTTGAAATAAATACATTGTGTCATAACAGGAAACGTGAAAATAACTGAGAAAACGGAATTTTTGCTCACAAATTGAAATTTTGAATACTGAACCATTTGGAAATGAAATATAAAAAATGTAAACCTACATACTGTATTAAAATCACGTAAATGATCTCCTATCAGTTGTTAAGAAAAATGAAAATAATTAATATCTGGTATAATAACGGGAGTGAATATTTATTTATGACCAAGCTACTATTTTTAATAAGTAGGCTGAAGAGTTTTCCATCACATTTCTTTCAGTCTAAGTGATGGCGATCGCTGATTGGTTTGTGCAATTTTTTGTTAGTTCTAATCGTTTTATTTTTTAAAAGTAGTATTTATATATAAAAACAGGGCTGTGTGGGTGGTCTTGAAATCAATAATCGAACAGAATTGGATATGCAGAAAATGGCAGAAACAGTGATGGGAGAGAACCGTACGAACGCTTTCTGTAAATCCCAGGTGGTTCAAGGGTGTCATGATCGACCCTTTGAGGCGCCAATATGTGCTGAACATGAGCGAAAAAATCGTCTTCCATACTGCCTGAATGGTGGCGTTTGTCTTCATTTTTGGACGTCGCTTAGGTGCGCCTGTGAAATGACCACTTTCACGGGCAGTCGCTGCCACCTGGGTAAGTTTCCTTGTTGCATATATTTAATTTCGATATGTCGATGGCTTAGTTGTTAAAATACATGTCGAAAAAATGCGAAATTATGTGATCCTTGGTCATTAGCGCGCATCCAGTCATGTGAATCAATAAAAGAAATGATAGAATTGAATGTTCTTTTAAAAGTATCCATTTGATAAGTTAATTGTCGTGAATAGCTATTTTAATTTAAGAAATAATCTTAAAACTCAGTTTATTTTAACCATTTTCACACTAAATCCAAGTTATCAAACTATCATTAGAGAGAGTTTTCCTTTTTTATTTAATTGTCTTACCGCAGATTATGTCTCATCACAAAGAACGTAATCGATTCTTCAATTTAGTTGTTTTATCTCCAAAGGAAAAGTCACCTTTCGGGAATAAAATTTTGTATTGGCCATTACAAACATTTGCATTTTTCGTATTATTTTATAACTGCCTAGTCACTACTGAGCAACAATAATTCCGCTGGGTAGTGATAGACTCGTTAAGAATTTAGATCAATATTTAAAATTGAGCTTATATATATATTGGATTTTAACTTACTTTCACCTTTCGAACAATCTTGTTAATCTTGTCAAACCACCTTATGAGTGAAGAAAAAGGTTAATGGCGATAATCTAACACTTAGTATAATTTCTCTGAATTTTGACTAAGTAATAGTCAAACTATTTAGCCATTGATTAATGGAAAATAGAGTTTGTAATAGTGAAGTAAATAAAACTTTCGATCATTAAGGGGTAAAAATGCTTTAAATGAATCAATTTAAGATTAAATGGAACGTGTATCTTTTCGACCAAACCTAAATTGTGCTCGTGTTAAAACACTACTTAAAAGATACTTAAAAAATAACGGAATAGGGAGATAGGAACTAAAAATAAGTGATAAATATAATGATAATGATCCTTAAAGTGGGCTCGAATAAACAATGAGTCACCGGGACAATTTTATCGTGGAAATAATGGGCGAAATTTTTTGAATGATGGTATCTGAAATGTCTAATACAAAGCTCTAATTAATCTATATTTTTCTAAACTACTTTTCATTTTAGCTGGCACATCAATAAAATTTGGTAAAAGTAGCATTGATCATGCTGATGATCCGATATTCGTGAAATTTACGTATCTCCGTTATCAGCAAAGTACAAATCGGGATGAAATTGCGTTGGGTCTTCAAGTTGACAATCCCTTCACCACTTCACTTTACACCCTTCTCTACATCGACTCTCAAGAAGACAACGCCGATTTTTTGCATATTTATTTGAACGATGGAATGGCCAGTCTTGACTTCAATCTTGGTGGTGGCTTGATTCAGCTTAAGGAGACTAGAAAATTACTAAATGATGGCAACTACCATCGAATTCGTGTCTTCCGCCATGGGCTTTTCACACTCTTGGAGGTCGATAATTTGATTACTAAGCATATCTCTGAAGGTAATGTTAAGATATTTATTAGAATTGTGACAAATATATCCCCACCGTACAAATGTAGTCTTAGCGCACCAGAGTGTAAGGCGGTCAAAAGGCTGTAATCATGAGGTTTCTGGGTTTTCCCATAGGTAAGCACCATATAGTCTCTATTTGCGAAGCAATCATTTGTAATGCGCGATAGTTTGAAGAAGCAAAATGACATGGTTAAGGTACAATCATGAAAATCTATTATTTGTTTAAGTGGATGTTGAGTTTTCGCCGAGAAATAAAAGATATTTAGGTCTTTCCAAATATGCCAGAACATAAACTTTGATGCATAAATCTAGGCATTCAAAATGATTTCTATCAGATCAATTTCCTATGGAAACTTTTGAGTTGAAAGACTCCGTTCTATGAAAGCGATGCTTAGCCTTCGAATTTGCACACGTCTAACAGTTCAATTGATGGGCTTTTAATAAACGCCAAGGTAACTTATAATAATAATGGGAGATTTTTTGCAATCCTAAAATAGAGGTGCTCTTGGAGGCACTTTTCAATCCGACTGGAATTTCTCGGAATTCCGGTTGTGTTTGAAAGGTCAAGTAGTGAATAAGAGCCCCACTAGATCAATTCTGTTGCTCGGATAACTTGGAATTTCAAACACTTGGACTTAAATAAGATTTAAAGCGCTTGTTTAAAATGCATTTATTCCCTTGAGATCTGTGAGATCCCGATTACTCGAATATCTTTGTAAGAATTATTAGCGTGATCGAATTATATCGAATATCACTTTACAGAATTTATGTAGCAAATATCGAAGAGTGGATTCTGCTTTGATGCAGCAGGACACAAGTGGATGTGGGTGTGTCAGAATATAATACTGTCAGACATTATTGAAAAGGAATGGGCTGGAAAATGGTTAGAACTTATTGCCGCGATCACAGTTCTGGCTTTGTGGCGCGATGACCCATTGGACCGATTTTTCTCAAATAACACATAATTATAAAGTCTGTGGAAAAAATAGCATAAAAAACAAAATGCCGAAGCTAGGCAACGAATGGTTCAGGAAAACAGCAAATGAGTGAGAAAATCTACTGGGTCTTTCAACTCTCTCAGTGTCATTTAAGCGGAATCGCTTTTCATAATTCCTTGACACTGAAATTCGAAGATTAACTGCACTTTTTAATTCTTCAGTTAGTTCGAAAATTGCTTCAAAATATTTTCTAACGGATTCGTTTTCCCTCAATCACCATTGTATGGACGAATCGGAGCTGCTGAAGAAAATCTCAAACATTTTTACTAAAAACATCCTTGACAAAGCTGATTGAATCGATTACAAGCTCGTAGGTCATAAAGTGGATTAAATACTATAAGAGAAACTGTGGTTATTTAAGTTGATAAGATAAATAATTCTCTTTAGGGCGATTAAGATTAGCAAAATAGGATCAATGAATTTGCTCCAATTATCAAGGACTGCCTGGATCGATGTTTGCTAATGAAACTCCCGTCTGAAGTATGTAAATGTCATTTCTGCTACACTAGACATGGAGAAGAAATGGACGTAAATTGAAATTATTATGGTTTCATAACCGTTACCATGCACTAAATGAATTAAGGCCATTGTGGTTTATGTTTCGATTTTTCATTGATGCGAATACATTCCCTGAGGAAAATCCCTATTACATCACTTTTGCTGGAGATAAAATTGAACCTCTCAGGGGTGGCACATACTCTGAGAAGTTGGGTTGCCCAAAAAGTCTATCTACAAGTCGAGATTGAACCAGAAAGGTGTGAATTTCTCATCATCAACACACACAGATGCCTATATCAATTTACGGACATATTTTCGATTAAGAAAGCAACCACTGTATCTTTCATCGCGTTATTGACAATATGATTAGTGAACTCAAGGACACCGTAATGATATCATTGTTGAACCAAGATTAATTGAATATAATTGGAAACGTGTTACTGAATAATGGGTTAGATTTGAGGACACAGGAGTTTCTTTTAAAATCCATAAAATATTGTTTTCGTGACATTCAAGGTTGTCTTCATGATTCTGAACAAATTTTAACTACTGTGAACATTCTATCTCGACTGTTATTCAAATTCTTTGTTTATTCCTATGAGGAAACAGTAATCGTCGGCATATCCTCGAAAAGGATATTTGTTGCCTTCTGGCAGACTCTATCCAGAATATTCCAGTTATGGCAGAAAAAATAAAACACACTTCAACCAAAGTCTCAAAAATCAAAAGAGCCAGAAGATTCCTGAAATGTGGGCCTTCGTAAAACAGTGTATATTGTTAACTCTATTCGATTTTACTGAAAAGGTTGTCAAACTAAAAATTCAAAACTGGCATGGACGGGTAGAGACCTGCTTGACCTGCTTGCTGCCTCAAATACCACACTGCTGCTAGAATCACTTCATATGGAAAGATAAAGTTTGGCCCCCAACGCCGACTTCATGGGATAGAGAATAAGTTGTTTTTCAGGTACTTTAAGTAGCACTGCTCAATTAATATCCACTGACTCATCTCCATAAGCAAGAAACCAATACCAATGCCATCCAAAATACTTGCCCGCATCTTCAAGAAGCTTTGTTCTCTTAAACTCTGCTATCCGATAATAGAATAGAGTTTCTTTAGATGTAGTTGAAAGAATGTAGCCAAAAAACAATTATTGGTTACAGTCACGAAGTCCATATCATCCATTAGCAAACACCCAAGCAGAACGACATGTTCAAGGTGTACCTTCTGAAAGAAAAGTGGTAAGAAAAGTAACGAAAGGTTTTAGAAGATTAGTACTAACTTGAAAGACATGGTCTCATCCTAGTCTGGGTGCGGGGTAGCCTGCAGAACTACTGATGGGATGAATGCTTTGATGTCTCAACTATTCCTTTGCATTGAAGAGCAAGATAAATCAACCATTGAAAAGTCGTAGAAGGAGCGGACTGACAGAGAAAGGCTGAAACTGGGTGCGTGTTAGGTAGAAAACGAAAGCACAGCTATCACTAGACATATTCTCCCAGACGATTGTGGCATTTGTTTCTATTTTTTTCCTTTTATGGCGAAAATTTTGTTTCATTATGATTTTATTAATCCAAAATAACCCACAGCCTAGCGTCTTCGGATTTACCTTTACATCATCCCCGTGCCTCTATTTTTGTGATAATTTTGAGATTGTTGTCTAGAATTGCAATAAAATGATTTTGAAGTTTAATGGTTCGTAATGATTATCCCCATTGAAGGTATTCAGGGAGAACAGTTTAATAACCAGAAGTCTATTTGGTTGGGACATTCTCCAGCTACCGGCAATGCCACTAACCCGTTTCTCGGTATTCTTTCAGGTATGTCTTTGGAGAACATAATTTTAAAATTCCCAACATTAATTGATTGTTCCACCTCTTACCTTTCCTAAGGCGTCTTCTACAATGGACTACTGTTGTGCGAGTTAGCAGCTGGTCTTTCGCAGAGGGAAGATGTACATGTTACTAGGCATCCGTCCACGCAATATCTTGCAAATTTCCAAATTCAACTCGGCGCAAATCCTTATTTTAGACAGTGAATTTACATTTAACATTTCTTACCTTTAACTAAATTCAAACTACCTTAAAATAAATCGTTGTTTATTATTTCTAAAGCATCGCTTTGCTCCGGTGAAATTGGAGGAATTAAAAGTCATGGAATAATTATTGAAGGGCAAATAGTTTGATCAATATTTGTCGGGAAAATATGATTGAATTAATGCTTGTAATAATTGAAATATACCATAATAGTCATTCTATGAGAAATAACTGACTATTACAAGACGCCTCTTCGTAACGGGAAACCTTACTAAATATATCCCATACTTAAAAGCTCATTAATTAACTATATTTTAAAAATTTTATTTATTCTACCGGCAAAAAATAATCTTCGAAAAACCTCTTTAACTTGTGCAGTCGAGCTCTGCAATCTTCCAATATTTAAGTGTGATATTTTAAAGGAAAATGCCAATTAGTAAAAAGAAGTGTAATAATAGTATTTAGCCAGCAAAGGATATAATCGACTTCGATAGAAGCATTCAGTAAATTTCAGTTACATTATATGTGTTTTTTGTATTCTGCAGATTACCAAGCTCCGATTTAAAAGATCTGGAAGTCAACTCCTATCATGATGAGGACTCTTCCATGAATAATATAGCAAATTTAGTTACTCCACTTCCAGCTCCTCCAAAGACACCCTCGTTCCCAACCGGCACAAAATCACAAATTATAAAAGAATGGACTCAATTTCCATCAGGGGAACAGTCATCTGAAATAATTACCGGCGAAACAACTAATCTATACCAAGGCCACGTCAATACTTGGCTTTTTATCTGTTTTGGAGCTGCAGGATTAGCTCTAGTGACGTCTCTTCTCTTCTTTGCCTTCCATTTTTTCCATAGACGGCATCGAGAGCAGGAGCACTCAACGGATCAACATCAACCAGCGGATCACCGGTTAGGTGAATATGTAATAAACGCAGCAGGAAATATCAAGTCAATGCAAATGAATTGAATGATAATTAAAGCCACTCTTGGTCATTCCTCTGCTTGATTTTCAAAAAACGTCCAAACATGATTTCGGTGATATGGAAGTAAATAATTGTTTTTTTTTGTGCATTCCAAATCATGTCAATGACGGTATTATTAAAGTATCCTATAGGTAATTAATTTCAAATATTCCCTTATGTATATACTTGGATTTGAACAGACTGTTGTATAATTATCCCGAACGACATATTTGAGACCCAAAACCTAAATTATTATAAATTGAAGTTGGTCAAGCTAACATGTATATTCCAGCCGCTCGCTCCGTGTTCGAAAATATGATCAACAGGTTGAGACATGAGAAGTGTGTAGGTGGGAAATAAAACTGTGTCCACAATCCCAGTTGGTAAAAGGTAGATGCCTAAATGTATTGGGCAGTATTGGCGATTTTCTAATTCTAACGGCAAAAGCATGCAATAAGTACAGAAGGTGGGCTTGTTAAATGCTGAGAATTTACGGGCATGTGGATAAGATCTAGAAACAAAGAAAAAAATTGAAAACTTTGTCAAAAACTATTTTGCCAGTCAAGGTCAAACTTTTACGAAAGCAGATGGAAAGGAACCCAATTTAGTGAGTTAGTAGATTTAGCAAAAAAATGTTTCAAATGCTAATGAAGACCTTTAATCAATCTTTATGCTAAACAAACGTAATTTCAACTTATTTACGCCATTTAATATTAAATATATGAAAAATTCATCATCCATCTCACTATTTATTGTCAAGCATTTTTTGTATAATGCAATAAACAGTCAAATACCAAAAACCGTTTTCTATTAAGCGTTGGCATCGTAGAAATTGTTGTAGATTTTACCCAAATCATTCTAAAAATGAACTTCATTTTTTTATCAGATAAATATCATCCAACTTAATCCACTAATTGGCAAACAGTTAACTTTGCTGGACCCCATGTAAATTTCGAATCTTTCCTAAATTGTGGAAAATGAAAGAATGAATTACACGTTAAATTGACTGAGTGCAATTCATGCATTAAATTAAATGATAGCTCAGTTTTTTCTCACCCAAAATGTTGAAAAGAGGTGCAATGATATGCGGGATATAAGTTAGGATGTCTAAGGGGTAAATTATCTTTTTTTCGAAATAAGGTATTAATATATTTATCTGAAACCTATTTTAATAAGTAATTATTTCGTTTGATGAAAGGTAACTATTGTCTCTGTTATAACCTCCAGCACAAATTCATTGAAAATTTGCATATTGCATTTGTGAATTTATTTTTTGCATTCACTCAATCCAGAACAGCAGACACACTTTCTGAGGCCCCTCGGGAATAGTTGGCGCCATTTATCGATTCAGGGGCTGGTAATTCCCTGACAGGTTCTAAATCCATAATAGCCGACTAATTGATCACTGTTAAAATTATTGTTTAAAATTTAAAGAGTCTTCAATCTGTATATATATATATATATATATATATATATTGAATAATTGTAAAGAAATGGGAAGAGAAGGAATCAGCTTTCTGAACTACTCAATAAACCAGAACATTTTTCAAATGGCAGGCCTTATGATATTTGTCATTAGCTCCAGTAAAACGGACCTTTAATCAAAGATAAAGGTAGTCAACAAGACAGAGAAAGCTAGAATTCTTCAAAAAGCAGTAGTTAACGATTTGTTCTATTTTAAACTCACAAAGCGAGCAAAAAGAAAGCAATAGGATACTTTCAATGGAAAATGTGAAGGGAAGATGACAAAAGAACTTAAAGGGGGATTTTGGGAACTTCTATTGTGCTGGCCATTAAAAATTAGTTGGATTTACTAATGTGAAAAGTAAACTGAATCTGTGGGGAAGAGGTCACCATAATAGAACATGGAGCCATCCGTAGAGTTTCAAGAAAACCGCAAAGGAAATTTGACGAAGGTACGACATAAAAGAGATGTACCAAGGAGAAAATAAATTGAGCAAACTTGAAAAATGCTCTCCCTTGACAACATTTATATTTTGATATTGTTTTCTTTCAATTTTCGCTCAAATTTTTCGCATGAAACATTTGAAATTTTAACATGCTGGAGAACCTGTGTTTTTGCCCCATTTTGTAATAGAGCATGACGAAACTAGAGTAAAATAATTGCAATGCAAAATAAAATAAAAACCTATTAGTAATATAAAAGAGAATTAACGATTATTTATTTATTTATATCAAATGGCAGGCGTTTTGATGGTTATCATTAGCCCTATAGTTGACTTCAGGCTTCACAGAGGGAATGTTCATCAAAGTAGCAGAAAGTCGAGGGGCGGGGAACGGAAGAGCGATTTACAGATGTAAAAGAGGCAGACAGACACAAAGATAGAGAAAAAGTAAGGTGAGTACTGTGAAAAAAAGTCGAGAGGGGGGAGGAAAGAAGGGTGTTTCAAAGATGTAAAAGAGACGGACATAAAGGTAGAAAAAAGGTGAAATGAGTACTGCGGAAGGGGTCGAATATGACATATAGTGAGGTGATGGTAGCTGAAGTGATAAGCCAACTGCCAGTTAATATACTTTTTTGTTGTATGAGTATACGTTGCCCAGGGTGCACCACGTGAAGGTAAGTCTATCGCACAACCCGATTTAACGAATATTAAAAATAGAAAAACATGTGAGTACGAAGAGTAGAATGTAAAACTAGCAGTTAATTATTCAATTCGCAGATTCTTAGTGGCAGGTTTTTTTTGTGACTACAGCTTTTTATATCAAAGTTGAAATTAATTAGTTCGGAAATAGTAAAATAGATTTTATTGTATGTTCTAAGTCATAGGAAGAAGGATGTAAAT
>UZAE01000792.1:0-18183 GCA_900617975.1 Rodentolepis nana | reverse complement strand
GGCCGCGCCTCCCAATCCTAGCGAGCAGACATGCAGGCATACGATGACGCACAGAGCGATAACGTGTCTCACAGTAGCAAAAAAGACTATTTTTATTGATATTTAATTTCGGATTTCTGAGTTTTTGCTTACTGGGCATGTCATGCTTCAATTTAAACAATTTATTAATTCATTTTTATTTTTCCTTTATTTTGGATTCTTAGTCGTGACAATCAGATTCTCTCGTCCAATCGAAAAACCGGATGAATTTTACATAATACTCGAACGGATTTCATGATTTTGTTTTTTTCATTTGCTCGAACCACTTAACTAAAAACCTTCCATCTGGGATTTATCAATTAGTTACCATTTAATTGCCAGATAACAGCAAAAATTATCGATTTTGAATTCTCCCCTCGTTTTATGAATCATAGAATAATCAAATTAAATTGATTGACATGGATATTTTTATGCTTGTTTATGACCTACTATGGATTTAATTGGGCTTTCGTAGGAACTTAAGAAATTGCGGAAAGTTAAGTTTTAATTTTGGAGGTAATTGCCAAGTGTTTGTCTTAGAGGGTAGGTTATTTTATTTAAAATTACGTATTGAGCATTCACCTAACCTGTCGTATTTCAGTAACCTGGCAATAAAAAGTCAAAGAAAGGCGCATCTTTTGTTGCAGGCTAAAGTAGACAAATATCAAAAGGGAATAAGACTTAGTTGAAATTTTAAAGGCTCCATTTTTGGGCCACCTTCATCCCTAATTAATGTTCCTTTCCTTACCTCTTAATGCTTACTAAGTTTAAAAGTTAAGAATTATCTATTTATAAACAAATAAATTATGAGAATCGAAATAAAGGGATTAATTATGCCACTGTGGAATTGTCCAGAAGGTCTATTTGGTCATGTATTTGAAAATTTAAACAAAATGAAGTATTCCGATGTATTTGAAATTCCTTGCATAGAAGCTTATAAGTTTATACCACAATTTTGGCATTTATTTAATTAATTTTGCAATTTTTCGTATTTGTTTCTAAAATTGGTGGTTTTTGCCATACATTTTTAATAGTTTCTTACGATGTCATCAAATTTACTTTTTGCAACAATATACTATTATTATTATTATGTAAATATATTTTCAAATTTCAATTCGACAGTAAAAATGGGCAAATCAGACAATGATACAAGAGGATGGGTCTGCAAAACCATTTCAATAGCCCTGATGATAAGCAGTTCGATTCTCATTATAACAGGTTCAGCTTTGGTTGCTCTGAACAGAGGTCCTGCACATTCTGAATCTGATTCACTTTACCGAACGAAGTAAGTCGTTTTCTGAGATGAAAGGTCAAGTTTCAAATTTTACCGCATTAACTTACGAAATGAATCATACTATACCTACACTATATGATTCGCAAATATTGCCCATATAAAATGTAACACGTAATTAAGCGTAATAGGGTAAAAAGCGTATGTGGGTTCATTTGAGGATTTGCAATAATAAGTATTATGCATTGTAAAGTATTGTATGCTTTTCATGATTGACTTAACTCATATGTGCGTGAAAGGCTCAGTGTGCCCCATATTTGTGGTAGATATTTTGGTTCAGATTAACTGAGACGCTACCAGAAGGTAGGATTCCCATGTAGGTTGCAAAGCTCAGGACATATAAGCGTTTTGCTAAACCTTGGTTAATTTTTCACAAAGTCCCACTAGTTGCAGACATGTACTGCTATCCTCTATCTCAGAGCTCACGAAAATGTATTGGCCAACAAAATTAGCCAAACTATGTAATACATAGCGAGAACTCAGAATAAAAGGTGTTTAATGAAAGCGATTTTAAAAATTGGTAAAATCTTAACACGCAGAGTCTTTAAACAAAATCAATGGCAGCAATACTCATTGCTGATTGGCTTAGAGTCCTCTGCACGCACGTTCTTTTCTAATCAAAATCTCATCAGTACTAGATTCTCACTGAAGTTATTAATGAGTTTTGTACTTATTGGTTTAAATAGTGTTTTTTTTCTAATTTTAGCCATTTCTACGCTGGAATCACACTCATTGTAGGAAGTTTGGTGGTCTTCATTAATGGCCTAATTAGCTATCTCCTATGCGCTGTCGACATTAAATGCGTGAGGAGAGCTAGGACTCGAATTTCCTCCTCCGGTTAAATTTTAATTTGGCATTTCTTTGCACATTTTCAGTTCTCCCTCATGTTAAGGATTCGAGCCGCAGAAAAGGTCGAATAGTTTTGCGTTTTGTTCTAAAAAAAATATTTAAACGAAAATGAAAATGGTGAATTAAATATATTTACCAAAGTGACATCTACCTTTGGGGAGAATTTAAAATTCTTTTCTTTCTAATACGCATCAACTTAATGCCATGGACACGCAATTTGAGATTGCACCCATTGATTAGAATATTTATATAAAATGGCAGGCTTTATGATAGCTATCATTAGCCCTTTAGTTGACTTCGGGCTTCACAGAGGGGAGGAACGTCAATGTCACAAAACGTTGAGGAGGGGGGAGAACAGACGAGTGATTCACAGATATAAAAAAGATAGACTGACACAAAGGTAAAGAGATAATAGGTAAGGTGAGTACTGTGTATATGGTTGGTTTTAAGTCGAATAGCGTTTTCGAGCCTCTTTTGCCGTATGTGTATATGTTGCCCTGGGTGCACCACATGGAGGAAAGTTCAACGCGTCTCTCATGATTAGAATAGATACCCCCATATTTCAAAACGTTCCGTCAATACATCCATGAAGGCAGTACCATTAATCAATCAAATTTTCTAAGCTATTCATTCTCGTTGACTTTCACTCCATTGATTTATTACTGTACACATTTATACACCACCGCAATCACACTATCTAGTGAGCATAATTCGGGAAACTGAAAGTGCTGTCATTATAATTTAATTGTTATTGACCATTTTACTTCGTTCATCACAGTCCCATGGTTCAAGGCCGTGGTGAGAATGGATATGACGACTTTTCCATCTGAAGCATCCATCGATGACACATGGGTTAATTGAAAATCATTTCAAGACCCATAAACCATAACACATTTTAAAGTAAAATTAGTAATGATGAATGAGTACAACGATCCCGTTAAAGTATCTTAATAGATTATGCAATGAGGATAAAACGCCTCTCATCTATCATAAGGGTTTGTTATGAACACTTGCTGAATCCCATGGCTTGCTTATGGGTAGGAATAGTGAGTCACCAGTTGTACCTTCAGAAAGAGGCAAGAATTGACAAGAAAATGAACGAAATCTGGTGATTGAGGTCAATTTTCTAGAAAAAGTAGATAAGATTTAGGCGTTTTGATTTGTAAACCAGAGAGTCGAGAAATGTAAGTTGTGTTATTCAAAAGGTTGTGATAGCACTTAAGTCCGTCTAGGAGATTAATAAATATTTTGATGCTTTCTCCGTGATAGGATCGTGACCATGGGTTAGGGCTAAATTGATTTACAAACGGTTTAAAAATTAGTACATTCTCAGTTCAAGAAAATTATTTTTTTAGTCAATTTCGATCCTACGATAAAGTTGCTATCATGAGTTGCATTGTGGATCTGAAATAAATCAAATAGTTTTTGGTCGGAATTTCATAAAAAAATTAATGGAGAACGCATTACTATTTTTATTTATTGCAGATCCGCATTTGACTCTCATACACATCCTTTTCCACATTCAACGCAAGATACATTTGTGATATTTGCTTTAATTCCGTACTGAGCAAAGAAGTATTTGAAATTAACTTTCATTGGTTGAAACCCACATTTATGTCCATTCGTAATTCTAGTTTCAATTACATCGTACATTTTTTGTGTGAAAGAGAGTAGAATATCAGATTACTGCTCATCTCTAGCTTATATATTGCGCAGGTAATTCCCTATGCATTAAACACCGAAGTACAAGGTAGCTCATGCAAAGATTATTCAAATTTTAATTCCAACTATTTTTACTCCTGTAACTTTATTTATGTTTCTGATTTATTTTCTAATTTTAGCAATATACAATGGAGTGTTCCAGTGAATTTGAAAAATTCTGGAAAATTGTTACTATACTTCTATTGATTTTGGGAATTACCACTATAATTGCAGGCGCAGTTTTGATTGGCCAAACTAAACACGATATGGACAATTTCACAGCTACTGTAGATCAGGCAAAGTAAGTAGCCAGTAAATGTTTTTGTAAACAGATTAGAATTGATTGAAGTCCTAACAAATCTCTTATAACTGAATTAATGCAACCTTCACATATTTATTACTCAACGCAAGACAAAATTTTATGGGTCTAGTATAAAAAGTCTAATGATTGTTTAAGAGGAGTTATATGTGATTACAAAAATTTTCCCCTACTCAAATTCTAAGATTTAATACTGTTTCACCATTTCTTATTTTGAATATATTACAATTTAACCTTCGAGATTGTGGTAGCAATGATGTTTTTAGTTAATAAAAATCACTTATCTGGTTTTAATAATTGAAAGTCTTTTCTTTGTCTATTTATTAAATTTAATTCAGCCAGCATTTATCACCTAGTACTACTCGCAAGAAAAGATGCATAAGAATGTTGCTACAATTCAAAAATGTTGTCAGTTAGATTTTTTCTTATAAAATTCATAATTATCAAATCTCTTTATTTCCTTTTATGTATATTGTAATTTATTACAGACGAAACATGATATTAAAAATTGAAAATATAAACCTATATTATGAAAAAAATTTCATTCACATTATTTTGAAATGAACAAAGTAAATAAATGCGTAAATATGCACAATTTATAGAATTTTTTTCAGGTCTATTTAAAATATTTATTTACATCAAATGGCGGGCGTTTTGCTATTTATAATTAGCCATTTAGTTGACTTCATGCTCCACAGAGGGGAACGAACATCAGAGTCAAAAAAGTCGAGAGGGCGAGGGGGGGGGGGAACAGAAGAGTGTTTCAAAGATGTAAAAGAGACAGACACAAAGGTAGGGAGAATAGGTGTGGTGAATACTGTAGAAGTAGTCAAATATGACATACAGTGGGGCCATGATAGTTTAAACTCAGAAGTCAACTGCCGATTTATAGAATTTTTTGCCGTAAGAATATACATTGACCAGGGTGCACCACGTGGAGGTAAGTCTATCGCACAAACCAGTTTTAAAATATAAAAACAGGCTCAAACGAATTTTAACGATTTAATATTGAACCACTTTTAAATGCCCAAAAAATTTCTATGAGGTGAAATTTAGTGAGCATCATTATAGTGAAACGTTTTAACCCGTTAGTAGTTAGATGAGTAGAAATGAAATTGTAATTGTAATTTTTGACCAATTCAATTCGGAAACAGATATGTCTCATTTTGAGCATTAGAATATAGAGACTGTAGTATATCGATTTCCTATAATAAGTAAATTAGCCTACTAATTTAAGTCTTAACATGACAATGTCTGAAGGCGTTAAAAATCACTATCTGTGATACATTAGAAACATTAAAACATCTTACAAATGTTAAATTTTTTAAGTAAAATTAATTAATTTTTTAATAATTTTGTTCTCTTCCTTTTTAAAGAACGTGGGTGACAGGAATAATTTTGGTTATTTGTGGCTCAATCATATTAATTTCAAGTTCCATATGTGTCTGCTGTGTCTTTCGGAACGTCAATTGTGACAACTGCTGTTGAAAACAAATATATTCAAAAAGTTCGCTTCGGAGCCTACTGTTCTATTTCCACATTTGACTACTTTCTTACTTTTCTTAACTTCAACAAAGAGCATTGGATTGCAATAGATTTGATAAATAAATTTTATCGTTTACTAAGACTTTTCCTAGCTTTGCTTATTTTAGCTCAGTTTTAAATGCTATCGATTTCAAGTATTTGTCATGATTTTCTTTAAAGGTGAAATATTTTCAAGAAAGAGAATATTGGATAAGGTGAGTTTGGAGAGGGGGGGGAGGGGGGTTGTAGTATTTTTAAAGAATAAAATTTTTCATTGTTCCGGAAAGTAAATAAAATCAGTTGCTGAGGATCTCATAATTAAGAGCAGAGAGGCTTTAAGCTTTCAATAGAGGTTCTTTTTTCCTGATTTATGGAATTTGGTTAAGGCATACATTTTCTAGTGTAGGTCATGATCTGAAATGTGAGGAATATTGTTCGTAATTTCGAGTGCTAAGAAAAAACTCCTATTCGAAATGCAAAGCGCTTATTACAAGCAGATTTCATCCTCTGAAAATGCTGAAAAATACCGTCAGCAAGTGTGGAAAACAGTTTCTTCACCATCAACGATTGTCTCTCTTTTTCTCCCAACAGAGTCACAACAATATGATCAAGTTATTGATTTTTCACACATTGGATCTGCATCGATCAAGGTTATCGATTTTGTTTCAATGGGATTAAAACAAAGCAGGCATTACCAGAGGTGCTGCTGTCATATTTTTTATATCGATGCTACGCACACCAACAAAAAATTTTACACAAAGTTTTATCTATGGAAGTCATCATACAATGTTATTGGGAATTCTCTACTATTTTACAGAGGCTACTTTAACCAGATATTACAGTTCCTGAGCTAAATTGCTTAAGTGAGCATATTAGTACACTTTTTTGGGAAGGAAATGTGTATTCTTTGGCACAGCATTCGCATTCAAGTAAGAAAAGTGATACAAAGTATTGAAACCGAAGTTTTCTATAAAGAAACATGTGCAACTCGAGCTAATGTTTCCTTTAAACTTGAAATCGGAGAGGCATCACTTTGCAATCAGCCGGAATGTCATTTTCTCGATTGATTGAGGTAGTTTTAGTTTCCTTCAGAGCCAGTAAAGAAGGAATTAATTGATTTCGCTCGTAAAATCACTATTTGTGAATTAAATTTTTCAAATGCTAGTGTAACCACCATACTCTGTGATTTGCAATTTTTGTGCCATACAAACAAAAACGTCTTGCCATAATGCGTTTTTCTTCTGCATACACTCGATTCTTACCACTTTATGCCACAGCTTGCCAAACAAGCTATTTTTAAAATTGGCTACATGTAAAGTGGACCCATTTGTAATGCCATGTGTAGAAATTATAGAGCAATTGGTTTACCTGAAATATTGATTATGCCGTTTCAGTGACACGTATATCAAAAAGAAAAAAATGTCACTTAACTTGCTTTTTCACTCAACAGAGCTTACTTTACCCCATTAATGACAAAACCTACTTTACCGTCAAAGCTAAGTTTTAACTAATCAAAGTAAGTAATGCAATTGTGCTAGCTCATACAATTGTGCAAGTCGATTTATCAACACACACTGGATCATGTGGATAACCACAACAATAAGATATAACTACAAAAACATGAATGACGTAATATGATACGCAGCCTACGCTAATTGCTCTAATTGTGTCTTCAATGCAAAATATAAAATTTTATTACACGTTGGGAGACATTGCATGCACTATTACAAACTTTCATAACAACACCATGATGAAGAAATGAACAAAACAGAATAGTCGTGTGTGTATCGAGGATAATTCAAGATGACAAAAGAAAGTTGGAGAATCAGATTTCATAAAATCTGCCATCAAAAAGCGATATCTCAACCACCAAATACCTTCACACTACAATTCCAGCTAAATGCTATCTAATATAGTTTAGAGGGGTTCATATGAACTGTTTGAAAGGTAATAGCTGTTACCTACAGCGGCTGAGAGCAAACGTCAAGTTGTATGCTAAGTAACTATTCGAACTACAACTATTCTAACACTGAAGGTGGACAAAGGTCGTGCAGACAGACTTTATCTTTTCAACCACTTCAAAATCCAAAATATTAATGAAGCAAGAACCTTTGATGTAGTGACAATGTTTCCTGATTCCTGTCATGCACCTTCAACTTCACCTTCATAGCTGTTGGAGTCACTATTATTCAGGGGTATTTAATTCTATCAATTAGTAATCGGCCACTTTCCCCAGTATTAATGGTTGTGAAGAGGATAGCAGGAACTCATACTGATATTTTCACACTGACAAGGTACATATTTGGGAAAGTTAATTGAGAGGCTGAAAGGGGGATGGTTGGTTGGGGTGGGGAGGGGAGGGGGGAGTGAGTGGCAAATCAAACGGATGAGTTGGACGATTCGATGAAGTGTGTCCTCAACGACATGAAATATTTCTGGTTAATGAAATTGATGATGTTAATGAAAGAAGCAGAAAGGCAAATACCTCGATTTAATATACAGAAGGAGGAACCAGGGAGTTCATGTTACTTGTTGCCATCTTCAATTAATTTTCCAAATATACCACATTCGAGAATGGTACATCCCATACTTGCTGCCACAAGAAGAAGGAGGAAGCCTGTTGCAAGCAATGCAAATCCTGCGAATATTTTCCTGACAGATATTAAGAGACAGAATAGGCGTTTGAAATCTTTTAACACATAGATTAAAACATAGCTAATTTTCACATGAAATTAAAAATTCATCTAAAACAACACTTTACCGTGTTTGAGACATTTAAATCCAAATAGATTTGAAATATGTAAATGATTATTCAACAATCGCCTATTGCTGAAAGTTGGATGTAAAATATTGAAAAAAGGACAATAGATTCTGTCTGGTTAGAATTTGACATTACTTCCACCAGCTCACTGCTTAATTCAAATGGAAGAAGGAGTGCGGTGTGCTTCGAGAACAATACAACTCGATGGAAAATCCAGTGCTGAGAGAGAAAATCTTTTTTGTGAAGTTATCAATCGAAGTGAGAAGTTTTGAAATGCGAGTTTTGCATAGGCCTCTCAAAGCAGGCATAATCTTAACCAAGTCAAGTTTAGCGAATTTTGTTCAATTTAATTGTACTTCTTATTTACATACTCCCTACCTCTATCCACCTCTCTTTCTTATTCGTATTAGTGAGAGCATCATTTAGACAGTGAGTATTTGATCTTCTAACTTTGTAAACAAAGGCACCATTTCTGTCAGCTACTTACCAGCACTTGAAGCATATCTTAGATATATTTTTACTCAAATTTTCTCTCTATTATCTTGACTTGCAAACAAATTATTTAAATCTATTGTAAATATTACCTCTGTCATATCAATATGAACATTTTAGTGTGATGAAGGACTTACTTTCCAGTTGCTTGCTCCTTTTCAAAATAAGCTTCATCCTTATCGATGGAAAGATCAAGACTAACATCGAAGTAGCTGCGATTGAGGACCACCAAAACGGCTCCAGCAATAAGAAGGATGAGAGAAATAACCAGTACCACTATGGCTGTAATCTTCAGCACTTTCCTGTAAGCTTGAATGTAAGCCCCCACAGATTTCCCGAATTCTCCCATTTTCGACTTCAACGCAGAAGTAAAAAAAGGTGAATAAATTAAAGTTACAGAAGTTTTGGTGGGCCCTATTGGAAGCAATTGAACATTATGAGCATAGATTGTTATCCTATGGACACTGAATGAAACTTTATGTACGATCTCTTACCTATAAATTCTGAACTATCGATTAACCACAACCATATATTACTTCTAAATTAAAGGCTATCCAATGAGATGAAGTGGTCATTTTGTCATCAATGCAAAATCAAAACCTGGAAGGGGAATGTAAAAGACGCAAGAATGTCAATCATAACGAATCACACACACACATCTCTCCCCTCCCATCTAAGTACTTGGATTTGAAAGGCGACCACCCATTGTCCAATTCGTGCCTTGCAAATGACATAGTATTTCACTCACTCCAATTGCCAATAAATTGAACAATTCAGTGCCAAAGCACATTAATTCAAACCACGTGGCAGGAAGAGTTTACACGTCCTTTTCATTTTAAGCATGGGTAATAAAGAAGTCAAACTTGTCTTGTCCAAGTACTTGAATTTGAAGGTGAACCTCCTGGTGCTCAATTTGTATCTTGCGCACACTCTATTTGCTTCTTTCCATTTTAAACATATGTAATAAATGAGCAAGTCAACATTTCCAATTTTCCTCTGATTAACGCATTGATTATTGTCTTTACATATTAAGAGTAACTAAGAAGGCTTTCTGATGTTTTGCATATTGGAAATCGATACAGATCTAATGAAATATGAAGTTTGTGATTAAATTCAACAAGTTTTAAAAATAGCCCTTGTTATTAGTTACATCGCTTAATATCGTTATCAAGAAATCGCAAAAAAATGTAAAAATATCAATGATATTTAATATTAATGATATTTAACATTTAATACAAAGTATTTGAAAAGTTAAGACAGAAGGAGATAATATTTATAATTACACAATCTAAAATCTTTTATTGTTAATCAATAAACTGATTTATTCAAAGAGTTTAGAAAATTAAATTTAAATAATCTTTTTAATTATAATACTGCTACCACTCACCAGGGATTTACGTTTAGAAATTAAAATGTGAGTGTCTCTGATGATACTAAATTTGGCAATTTAAGCCAATTAAACATCAAGCAGATAATGTTGTCACAGAACCAATTAAAAAGACCAGCCTCCACATTTTGTCAAATCCAAGTCTGAGTTAATTAAAATTTTGCTTTGTAAAAAATTTATGTTGAGTCATTTACAGTTCGGTTTCGAGAGGAGATTGAGATGGAAGAATTGAATTGGTGAATCATAAACTTCTAGCACCATCTGTTCGAAAGAATCACCAGATGGCGTGTTTAAAATGTAATGCTCAAATTGACCTCACACGATTAGTGTTCTTCTCTTCAACGTTCAGAAAGTGTGGAGGTGGATATTGTTCTACAATTTTTTCCGAAATTCTTTCTGTGTCTACCAATTCAAAATAGATTATGGCTATAAATGTTCATTACTCAAATGATTACGTGATATATATATATATATATATATATATATATATGATGAACACTTTACGACTTTTGATAATTTAATTTGATCCAAAATGGCTAAGATTGTAAATTCGGCACCAGATGATGTATCAATGATAAAACAAACATAATTGTACAGGTGCATTTCGTCTCAAATCACTTCTTCCAGCACGGAAAACATCTGGGAAATAAGTCGTAACGGGCAGATCATATTTCAATTACAATCCATTAAAGAAAATACATAAAACGCTTGTCCAATGACTTGTTTCCTGTACCTTTGGGATTGTCTCCCTTCAAGACAATTTGACTCTCTCTGATTCGATGTCAGCAGCTTCAAAAGTTGTGAATTGACTTTGATGGGAAAATCTTGAGGGAAGTAGAATAGCTACACTCAAGTCGGGATGTCTCAAAAGGAGTTTGTCCTTAAACCAGATGTTGGGACTATGAAGCCACGTAATTTCTAAGAGCACAATTTGAAAAAGAGAGGTTTTAGCAGATCGATTGCTTGATATTAATTCATTTAAGTCAACTAATTAGTATAATCGAACCTTGGATGGGTAAAGTTGTCAGTACATCTTTAATCAAATGCAATTAAGAAATTAGACATTCACTGTCCATTCTGGAATATTGGTAAATGTCGAAGTGTGTGAGTGGGTTGTGATGGGGTACTCATTTAGCGTAAATAGTTGGAATGTGGACAACTATCGACTTGTGGAGGTCGTTTCAAAATCGATAGAGTAGGATTGAGAATTATTTGGATCAATTCAAGTGCAGCTTTAAATCTGATGCAAATTACTTCGAGGTATGAAAATGTCACAAACAGAATGAAAACAAGTATCTGAGTAGTCAACAGAATTATTATATTGCAATCAATTCCATCAGTGTGATTTGAATGATCAACCTGCAAATCATTCACAACTCAGAACACAACGTAGGGTTCTTGTCTCAGTTATGTGCCTTCTACATTCCCTAATGATGCCTCATCGCCTTTACAATCAGTTAACCGCCACGAGTGCATGTTTTTGACATCCACAAGTCTTTACCATGAAGACTGTTCCATTAGCTACGTATATGTGAAAGTTAAGGATTTTTGCCAATTGCGTCACATCATAGTCGTTTTTCTGACTTTCAAGTATGAGACTCAAGATGATGTTAAGAGATTGATTGTTATCTAATTAATTTAGTAATTGTTAAATCTACATTTTAACAAATGTATGACGGATTTTGACTTAATACGCAACCATTTTACACTAATTAGTCGTTACTTTGGAGGAATTGCAATGATTCTTCTTGAAATCTTGCTGTTGGCGTGTTCAATGATTGTCCTCTGTTGTGTCAAACAATTGAAATTAGTTCGCTTTGTCGTAGAATCTAGCAACCAAACCCAGTCTCTTAATTCCGAAACCCTTTCTCACAAATCATCACACCTAAGTTCCCCCCAATTATTTATTTTTTGCTGCATTGACATAAGTCAGGCATATAATACCACTTATTTTGTATTTCAGTATGACTCAATGAGAAGATGAAAGCATATTTGGCTGATTTCCAGGATTTAGAAAATTTGGTAAAGCTAGCAATGTTTGGTTGTGCTCAAATATAAACGAGCTTTCTATTTTATTCAACTTTATATTGAATAATCGTTCATTATCTAACCTAGTGTTTTTTTTCTGGCAGTAAATTTTGCAGCATATTATCGAATTGCCTTACTTAGGAAATGCTCTTTTAACAAGATTTGCATCGGAGTAAATGTCAAATATGCTGGTTGCATTTTGTTGCAACGTAAATTTTATTTTGAAAATGTGTGAAAAACACCCTACAACACCAGTGCAAGAACTCTTTATCTATCAATCATATTTAGGATCAATATTATAAATCAATTGGATAAAATTTCAATCTCGTGTCGACTAAATTATCTGTGCTCATTTATAATTGCCATCGAATAACTTGTCTTTTTACCTCAATTCAAACACCCACTTAAGCTATTTTATTACTAATTGACGAGCAAATTTTTTTGTCTCAACCAAATTGCTAATAAAATTTGAATAAAAGTTAGTTGTAAACGCAGGAAATGATAAATCAATACCTCTAGTCAATAAGATAAGTTGGACATTTCAAATTCTTTCCCATTCAGTCATTTGCTATTTAAACATTGTCCATAATGTGCGCCACTAGTTCACCACATGCATTTATGATTCGACTTTTCTTCCTAAAACACTGTTTTAACAGGGTTTGCCCTCTGATTAAATGTCAAACTTGCAGATTAATTTTTTATATGTGGAGATTTAATAGCTGCTGCACTATACAAGTCCCAAAGTATGCGGACATTAATAAATCGAATCACCGGCAAGTGTTTTTATTTTTAGTTGATGTTTCGCTGGTTTGTTAAATTCATTGGTAATATTATTAATAATTGCAAAGCTTTCTAGCCCTCACCTTGTGAAGAGAGTGACGTTGCGTAACCTACCTGGGGAGAGATTAGAGTTACTCTCCCACCACAAAAAGCATTCACTCACGGCGTGACCTTGACTATAAACCTGCAACTTCCAACAATTTGTTTGCAAGTATTTAAAAAAAAGAAAAAAAGAAGTTTGTTTTGAGAAAATTACGTAAAACTCTTAACAAAGCTCCAATTTGGTTGACTAAGGTAGCCCCATGCCACTAGTGCAAAAACCCCAAATTTACCATTTAAACAATTGATCAATATTAGAAACCACGAATTTCTATTCAATGGGCTAAAATGGCAAAATTTTTTAGCTAGATTATTGTTAATTGATATAGGCCGCATTGTTGTTTTAAACAAACCTTTAATCACATTTCAAATTCAAGCTGTTTATAAAAATTAGGGAGTGATTAATCAATACATCAAATCAATAAGATAGTTAGACAGGGTCGTTTCAAATGGCCTTAAGCATTCGCATAAGATGAACGTAAATGTAATCTGGAAATCGTCTGGAAATATTTTTGCAAAAAAAAGAAATAGACAAGAGGTAGAGACCCATGGGATAAAAGCTTTTAGATTACCACTCATTCCAATTATACTGAACCCTCTGTCACTCCTAACTGAATTACTTAGCATAAATAGAGGGGTAAAGAGATTGATTCGTAGTAATTTTACGGTTGTGTTATTATTATTCATTTAATGCAACCTAATTGACTTAACTATTAGCAACTTGGCTTTTATTTAAAGGAATAGTACAAACCTTTGATGAATAAAAAATTCCATATAAAAGGAAGTCTATCAGTAAATGATAATAATATATTAGAATTAAAAATTAGTGGCTAAGGCAATCGTTGAAAATAATAGAAAATCAAGGTAATCTAAAACATTGATATACCCGAGCCTAAATAATAAAGAAATTCTTGAATGACCTTCGATTTCGAAAAATGAAATAAGAAAAGTTTTCCCTCAGTTAATGATCTAATTTTTGAAATTGTGCAAACTTCTACTAGGGTATAAGGAATAAGAGCAATTCTTATTAAATTTAATCCCAATTCCTTATGAAATATGTAATAATGAAGAAATAAGGAAATTCGAAAAAAATTGTTTCAAAAAATTTTGTAATGAATGCTTATGGGCATTCAGCATTTAGTAAAAGCCAAATTTAATAAATGGTGGGTTATGTTAAATGAAGAAGCCAGTTTCTTCTAGCAGATTTGAGTAGACAGCAAGGGTACTTTCAACCGATCCATTCAGATGGACCATCATTGTGCAGTTGGCACATATACTACTGATTTACAATTACAGTGCCTTTCATTTGAATTAAAATCCATGGCTTCTTTAGCTGCGCTTGTGTTGTGGAACAAGGCTCTTAGTACAGTCCTACCAAAATGTATGCCTCAACAAATAGTTCTGACCAATTTGCGCATATTTTAATTATATAATTTATATCTTTTAATAATAATTTGTTAAAATATGTGTAAGCTCATTCTATCCTCTTTCTGCTTCCAAAGTGCAGTATTAAATTTCATGCAGTTAAAACAAGAAAAGCCGAGGAAATACTTAATATAATTGTAAGGCTAGATGTGGAAGGTGCGATCCAAATACACTTCCTGTTAATGGTCAATTGGGCTATGAGTTGAGGGAGTTGAAAATGAAAGGAATTGACAAATACTTTTCATCATCTGGCATGGTTTCGTTCCTTGGGCTAATCGTAGTCCTTAGAATATAATCTTCTTTGGCTTTCAATGGTGTTTCGTGAAATTTAGGTTTCCAACTTGGAAGATTATCTTAGCAAATAAGGGGTGGGCGATAGACTTACCTCTACGTGGTGCACCTTGGGAGCAATATATACACATATGGCAAACAAACACTATCAACCAACAGTTGACTTCTGACTCAAACTATCATGATCGACTGTATGTCATACTCGACCCCTTTCACGGTACTCATCTTACCTTTTCTCTGAATTTGTGTCCGTCACTTTGCCACCTTGCTGTTCCTTCTTCTCTCTGTGAAGCCCGTAGTCACCCAAAGGGCTAGTGAAAGCTTTCAAAACGCCTGCCGTTTGAATTGAATAAATTTTAGTAAATAAGAATAATCATTTCAACGTGAATTTATGCACTTTCACGTGAAGCTCATGACGCACAAAAATTGAGTACCAATTTTTTTTCAAGATGTTGATTTGGGTTACGATGAGGTTCCTACAAAATCTTTGAAAGCACTACTTGAAACTCTCTAGGCACTGAGAGCCCTAGCGTGTCTCGCTTAGCTTGTAAAATAGACAAGTAAATATATTATTTTCTTGCAACTTTGCAGAACGAATGTTGAGAATTGTTCGGACAACGCCAATCCCTCCGCACCTCCACCCAATAATTTCCTTATTGGACTAACCTTAATAGTCTTACCTCTGGCCTTTTTGCCTTTAGCCAATTGCCAATGCTCTTTAAGGGGTGGGAGGGGGGGGGGGAGGAGGAGGGTGTTGTGCTTGTTGTTTAGTATGTTGTCAGAGAAATGCATGGTCTTGTGCACGTGATACACGGTTGCTACTGGAAACATTGGGCCTTACTGTGATAGATCGCCTCGATAACACATTACGTCTGCTCTTTTTTGCTGGTCTAATTACACTTGGCTACAGGAAGTTGTCTAGGTGAGTTCATTGGATTGCAGGCATTTGTAAATGGATGTCGATTTTTCATTTATTACTTCCTATATTTAATTTTCATTGGTGCAATATTTTTACTAACACATTTTAACAAATATATATATATATATATATATATATATGAAGTTTTTTAGCAAATGAAATGAAATGAATTTAATTCATAATTTTTTTTAATTTGAACTAAAATAAAATTCATCTTGCCCTTTTTGTACCACATGGGACAAACGCCCTAACCTTTGCTCACTTGTTTATTGACATCAAGACACGTGATTCTACAGATTTATAAATCAAATTTCGAAATTAGTGAATGATTATAACCTACACCGAAACAATTAGCGTGCGATATTTATATATCTGAAGGTAATTTAATTAGACTAAAAAAGACAAACCATAGATAAATGAGATTTAAAAAATTTCTAGCCTCTATTTCGGGTTTTAGAAGAAATAGATGAGACTTTTCATTATTGTGCAGTGATTTCGACCTTTCCAAGATTTCTGCCATTCTAAAGGACAATTTCTGATTTCCTTTGTTTGTAAATGTAATCCCAAAATTCTCTCAAGTCGCTTAACCCAATTAGAAGCAAAAATGTTCTAATAGTCTCGGTTGTTTCAAAATGACTCAAGTTTACTGCAGTGCAATTAATTTTTATTTAACTGAGACCGTTAAAAGCTGGTTCTTAATTCGTTTGAGGTTTGGGCCCAAATTGAGTTTTCGAGTTATCTTTTGAGTTGTTTAGAGTTTTAACCATGATGTTGCTATATCTTTTTCTGAGTTGTTTCGGATTTAATACGCGATAGATGTTCAAATTTATTCAATAAAGTTCCTTGTTAGATTCGGTTAGATTACATGGATATGGTTGAGCTCCAAGCACAGAGATTCTTGCTTTGGCGCATTCAGATTTGGACGCCAATAAAAGGCATTGTCTATCAGTTGAACTGCATGTTATCGAAAAACTCTTCCACTCCTTCCTCTCATTATGAATTTTAAATCCGAATATTTGCATTCTTAACGAGCTACACATCCAAACACCCTGTAATGTAGCCGAGAGTTTAGAAGGATATGTTTAGCCAAGACTAATGGGCTCAAATTGAGTAATTGAAACATGGAAGCATTATCGTTTACAAAAACTCTATCTATCCACTGAATATTTATTTATTTATTTATATCAAATGGCAGGCGTTTTGATAGTTATCATTAGCCCTTTAGCTGACTTCGGGCTTCACAGGGGGAAGGAACATCAAAGTAACAGAAAGCCGAGGGGTGGGGAACAGAAGAGTGATTTACAGATGTAAAGAGACAGACATGAAGGCAGAGAAAAGGTAGGATGAGTACTGCACCAGAAGTCAATTGCTAGTTAATAGACTTATTTGCCGTATGAGTATACGTTGTCCAGGGTGCACCACGTGGAGGTAAGTCTATCACGCACCCCGTTATCAAAATGATAACCATAAGTAGATTGTGCATGCTGGAACCACATCTGTTACGCTAGAGTTATGAGACTTAATAATCCTATCGCCTCACATCCAAGGAATAGAAGCATAAAATGATCTCAGGTTATCTAATCCTCTCATTTCACAGTTAGAAAACTACCTTATTAATTACTCATTATAATGTATTATGTCCTTGACTATCTCAGAAGGCCATATTAAGTAGTTCTCACAATGCACAAAGTGAGTAAGCAATTAAGTGAAGAGTTTTAGCAGTCTAGTGCAATAAACCATAATGGCACTTAAATTACATGATACATTACAAGCGTACCCTGGAAACCTACCAACGTACACGTCTGCTAGTAAATAACATCACCTTCGAATCTCCAATATTAAGCGTCTTTCCTTCGACTTCGTTTTCGCTACTCTCTCGCCTACTCTTCCCCTCCCCCCTTATAGCGATGTTGAAGTTCCATATTTTCTAAATAGTCCTTCCTCTTCAAAAATAGTGATACACGAAGGTCAATCCTATTGGATAGGCTGTAAACGGCCTAGTTGCTACCACCTTCATCGAAATGATGATGATGATGATATCAAATGGCAGGCGATTTGATAGTTATCATTAGCCCTTTAGTTGACTTCGGGCTTCACAGAGGGGAAGGAACATCAAAGTGAAAAAAATTCGAGATGGGGGGAGGGAACGGAAGAGTGTTTGGAAGATGTAAAAGAGACAGACACAAGGGTAGAAAAAAGGTGAGGTGGGTACTGTGAAAGTGATGGAATATGACATACAGTGGGGTGATGGTAGTTTGAAGTCAGAAGTCAACTGTCAGTTAATAGACTCTTTTGCCGT
>UZAE01000791.1:0-18184 GCA_900617975.1 Rodentolepis nana | reverse complement strand
ATCATGGGAAGTAGATGAGGGCCATGACTTGCCAATACTACGACTTTTGCTAACCATCCTCCAACCTCTCCCTGATGAGGAACGTAAAGAAAATTAGTCTCAGTTAAGTCGTAAAAGTATATTATTCTTAAACTTTATATTTATTTATTTATTTCAAATAGCTGGCGTTTTGATAGTTATCAGTAGCCCTTAGCTGACTTCAGGCTTCACAGAGAGGAGGAATATCAGAGTGACAAAAGTCGAGAGAAGAGCAGAATGATGATTAACAGATATGAAATAGTCAGACAGACACAAAGGCAGAGAGAAGATAAGATGAGTACTGTGGGAGTAGTCAAATAAGACATACAGTGGGGTGATGGCAGTTTGAAGTGAGAAGTTAACTGCCGGTTAATAGACTTTTTTGCCGTATGAGTATGCGTTGGCCAGGGTGCACCACGTGAGGTAAGTCTATCACACACCCCGTTTTTCTTAAACTAATAAAAAAGATATTTACATTTATTTCCAATCGACAGTTCCTTCGTATTACGACAGAACAAATGATGTTTTGGTTTGCTTTGATTGTTGTTAAAGAGTTCAGTTTTAAGTTTCTGTTCCCGACTCTTATCCCGGTCGTTATTTAAAGGAGATTTTAATCTGGTATTCATTTCCATCACAAAATGAAAGAAATTTTCACTTTGTATAATTAAATTGCCTTAAAATTAATACTTGAATTAGTCACCCAATGAATGAGTAATATAGAAATTAGGTAGCCGTGACATTGCAAAATAACTTAATTCTCTAACACAGATGATAAATTGATAAGCGAAAGAAGGTACTTATTTAATTCAGACCAACAGGCCACAACAAATTTATTAGAACACATCTTATGTAAAATTTCATCGACAAGAAATGTATTCCTTCAATGGTGTACTCGGGAATATAATGGACAATTTTTTATTTATTTTAATGAATGATTAATATGTTGAAATCGTTGATTTGATAGATGCATATGATTTTTATTAACCAAATTTTGTGTCCTCTTCTTGCGTTCTTCTTGAAAATGTTTCCAAAATATTAATTTCATTAAAAGGTTGTGCAACGAAAGCTAAAAGTTCTTGAAGGAAAGGGGAACCTGAATGTGTAATAGTAAATGGAAAGTTTTCCACGCATGCCTAAGAATATATTTAACGGGATAAAATTTAAGAAATCGATAATAAACCAGCCAATAGGATGTTGCCATTTTTTAATTTTCATGACCGCACAATTTTGTGCAGCCATTAAAATGCGTAAAATTTCAGGACGCTTGTAGTTTAAAAACTCGAAGCAATAGCTAACACTGAATGTTTTGAAAGTTTGACAACCATTATGATTAAGTGTTGAAACGTGCTGCTGAATTATATGAGTAGCACTTTTATTTTAACCTTGCACATTTGATTTAAATTCCGTTTAATGGAAAATAAAGAACATCTACTGGCATCATGCAAGTCAAAATATTTTCACTGATGGTGAGTTAATTAATCTTGAATAGTAGGGATCGTGATTATTATGCGGTATAATTCTCAATTTCGCACCAAATCTCAAATATCGTCTTCGATAGATATTTTTAGGTATCGTTTATAAAAATTGTTAACTTGAGTGTGCCTAATAGACTCGTTTTATAAATTCGACTGAAATTAATATGCAGTTCGGGTATTCAGGAAACTAAAGTAAATCAAAGTCAAAGATAATTCAAAAGTTTTATAGACTAGTTAAAAATATTATCGCTTTATTTGTCTGAAATAATCTTATGTTGGTTATTTTCCAACTTACAAGATGGCATGATAATGAAACAAGATGTTATTTAATGATGATCATAATGATATATTTATCTAAAGAACAAGAGTAAACATGGAACTCATTCACCTACCCCCTTTAAAGTCTTCCTCAAAACTAAAGTACTTGACATCGTTGATTTATACTTCTCCGGTGTATCCGAGAACTGATGGATTATTGCAGTTTCGGTTATCAGGATTTTGGGATTAACTAAGAGATGTGTATGTCGATAAACCGCTTATTTGAATGCAATCTTGAAGGCCGATAAGCAGAAGGTTACCAGCTTGCATAGTTTCAAAAGGCTACCATTTTCTTGCACTTAGGTAAGGCAGATAACCACAAACTAAAAGAGACATTTTAAACAACGAAATTACTACTCATCAATAGAACTGAACTTTGATAGCAATATTCTATTAGAAAGAAATATTAAAATAATGGTAGCAAGCCAGCAAGATTGGATAAGAATATTTCAATTCAGAGGGATAAAAATGTCTTGAAAATGAATGCATTTGCGAGCCAAAGAATGAATTTGTCAAATGGTTATAGGGTGGAAAGGTGACGGACTCACGCAATGTTTAAACCCCCATCCCCCCCCCCTCCAACACCCCTCCCCCCCACCCCACCCTAACTCAAATTATCCTCTTTAGGAATTGGATGGAAAAAAACACTTTTCCATGCCCATCTGCTACTTCTGCCACTGTTTCAGCTTCGTCTTGTCCCAAATTTTAGACTCTGCGCTTTTGCAAAACGCCACAGGAAGCAGATAACCTGCTTTATCAGTTGAGATGATAGGCCTACCAACGCTTTGCGCTGTATAAATGTTTTATGAACATGTGGGTAAATCAAGAATCATACTTACATCTTAGAATCATAGGCTCAAATTTTTCGTCATTAGTGCTACCTTTTTCAACGACAACGATTTCCCACTCTTGAAAGCGAAAATATTTTTTGTTCCAGTGTGGATAAAAAAGTAATTATAACAGAAAATGACCAGAATGTTGAGAGACTTACCGGATACCCAATTAAAAATGTAAGGGCCTCAGTGGCTGGAAAACTTCAAAATAAATCGGTGTAAGGTTTAACTATTCGTCTTCCCCGGTGTGTAGAATGACCAAATGTCCTGACTGTCAGGCTTATAATGGTGGTGGTCGGTAACGAATTTCACATTTTTTTGCCTGTTGAATAAAAAATGGGTAATTTCTATCGAAGAAATATATAATCAATAAGTTATTACTAATTATTCATGAAGGTTGCACATTTGTTAAAATGGATTTGATTTACTGGAGTGGAGCTTAGCATGGTGATAATACTAAGATGTCCCCTATGAATTAATTTTTATTTAGAAGCTATAAATACGGCGGATTACTATGCAACTCAGCGGAAGCACTCAAAGTACCTTTCAATTTGGTACAGGACCAGGTAACCTCTTTTATCTTAGCCCCTCTGTAGATCTATTGTAGTACTGCAAAATTCAACAGAGGCCTATTGTTTCTCTCAAAATGACAGCTTAATAATTTTAAGTATTCGTTTGTAGAAATGGGAAATTGAATATTGAGAAGATTTCCAAAGACTGAGTCAAACCTTACATTTCACAAAAACAAGCATTTTCGTACTTTAAAATTCGAAAACATTATATTCATTTCACATGGCGGACTTTATGACACTTATCATTTGCCCTTTAGCTGACTTCGGGCTTCACAGAGGGAAGGAAGAACATCAAAGTGAGAAAAAGTAGAGAGGGAGGACAGAAGAATGATTTAAAGATGTTAAAGAGATACAAAGGCAGAGAAAAAGTAGGGATAAGTATGGTGGAAGTGATCGAATAAGACATACAGTGTGGTGGAAGTGATCGAATAAGACATACAGTGGGATCATGGCAGTTTGAAGTCAGAAGTCGATTGCTGGTTTATAGACTTTTTGCCGTACGAGAATACGTTGCCCGGGGTGCCCCACGTGGAGGTAAGTTTATCGCACACCTCCACATTAGAAAACATTTTATACCTTGAAAGCAAATTATGGTTACATTGGAGATGTTACTGATTATGATCAGCCATTCGAGTATTTTGGGTCGGAAAAAGAGTAAGAAGAGATGATAAGTTTCTATTCATTGCCATTTCAGTCAAGAATCAAGCTATTGTTGATCAACATGGCTTCATTATACCAATACTTCCTGGAAAAGTCCATTTATATTGGATGGACAAACTTGGAAATTTGAAACAAAAGTAAATGAAATCATGCTGAATTAACGTGAACCAGCAGGTACTGAAGGTGACTATGAAAGAGTTCGAAGATGTAAACTGTTCCCGGAACTCATTAAAATAATTGTGGAAGCTCTGTACCAAATGGTATATTTTATTTAGCATTCTATGTAGACGAGACCTGCAGATCAAAGAAATACTTTAAAGCTTGGAAAATATATGATCTTTAATTTATAATTTATTAATGCAAACTGCTGGTTGCTTAAGTGGATATGGTAGGTGCCAAGACGCTATAAAACATGATCAGGACTCAACGACACGCAAGAGCTCTGGTCCAAGTCTCAATGCAACAGGCTTAAGAAATCATAAATTTAAAAGCTGCCTTTAAATCAAATTCTTTTAAATGCTGTCTACAAAATATTGCAGAAAGCCCTTTTTATTCTAGATATACATCTGAAAATGCATTTAAATCGGCTCATTTGTTCACGTTTAACGGATTAATTCAATTTGAAGACGTAAATTTGGTTCGTTAGCATAGATTAGGAAAAATAGACGTTCGGGACTTCGGAGTATATCTTCAGTCTCATGGAGGATGCTTTCAGTCAAGTTTTGGAGCTTTAAGAGCCAGCATTTAGAACAAAATCAATTTCTTCTTAATGGAACTTCTGCAAGCATGTCTGAAAGTAAATTAATCCTGATCTCAATCGATTTCCCATAACTTTATCCCCCTTAAAGTGATGACCAGAAGAGGGATAAAAAGAAATCTTTAAGTGGTGCTTAGATTTGATAAAATCTTGACAAATTAACAACCCTAATTGTTTGGTGGCACCAATATATAAGCTTAATCAGCTTAGTTCGTATATTCCTACAGCTTTATTTATATAATAAGGGGTGTCCGATAGACTTACCTCCACGTGGTGCACACTGGGCAACGTACTTTCAAATGGCAGGCGTTATGATAGGTATCATGGGGTGTGCAATAGACTTACCTCCGTGGTGCACCCTGGGCAATGTATATTTAGACTTACCTCCACGTGGTGCACCCTGGGCAACGTATCCACATATGGCAAAAGGTACCTCCACGTGGTGCACCCTGGCCAACGTATAATCATACGGTCTTACCTCCACGTGGCGCACCCTGGGCAATGTATACTACACCTTACCTCCACGTGGTGCACCCTGGGCAACGTATTCTCATTCGGCTACCTCCACGTGGTGCACACTGGGCAACGTATACTCATACGGCAAAAGTCTATTAACCGGCAGTTGACTTCTGACTTCAAACTACCACCACCCCACTGTTTGTCATATTCGACCACTTCCACAGTACTAACCTCACCTTTCATCTACCTTTGTATCCGCCTGTCTCCTTTAAATCTGTGAATCGTTATTCTGTCTCCCTTTTCAACTTTTTGTCACTTTGATGTTTCTCCTTATCTCTATGAGGACCGAATTCAGCTAAATGGCGAATGATAGCTATCAAAACGCCCGCCATTTGAAATAAATAATAATAAATAATAATCAGCTTTTAAATTTAAAAACAGAGCAAAGATTTTTATATTTTGGGGTTGCGGATTCGATAGTGTCAAAAATTAAATAATTCAAGGCTTGGAACTCAACACAAAACACAATAAATTATATTTTGAGACAAAAGTAGACATAATGATGTATTATTTCTTCAAATTGCCAGGAACTCTTTCAGCAACTCGATCTTATTTCCAAACTCTACTCACTCTCTTTCTCCTGTTCTTAACGATTAAAGGTTGAATTTTCCTTTGTTAAAAGTCATTTACAGATTGTTTTTTTCGAACTATAATATCCATGGTTAGAGGAAATATGATGTACTTTTTTTATTATAAAATTATTTTATATCATTGAAATTATGTATAAAATGACGAAATGCCCCAACTTTTTTAACATGCCCTGGCATTACTTAAAGCCCAATTGTTCCAAATCAAGATCCTCTCCAAATCAGATGAAAGAACTGAGTCGACTAGACTGGAAAAGACAACTGAGAGAAAATATTTAGTTTAGTTGATCAGCTTCACGTCTGTCATGTCAATGGCTACGAGATTATTGTTCACCTTTGTCGCAATTGAATTTGTGTTCAGATTTAATAATTACAGTTTCTTGTCAGAAACTTTGCATATTTCGGTTCATTCTTAGATCTAAACTACTTGTTTTATTTCCTTTGAAATCTGTTTTCATGAAGAAAGTGAAATGAATATGTATAAAACTGAGAATTTTTGAGAATAGAATTTACCCGTTGTTAGGGAATAGAGGCCCAATTTGATCTGAGTATATATTTTATGATTGTGACGGTAAATTTATATCAGATGGTTGTCAAATTCAGTCCTTCAATGTGGAAGGAAATTAAAGTACGGAGTATGCGATTTGATAAGATTTAGGGCCATAAACAAGCAATCCTTTGGCGGATAAATGACGAAGCAAGATTTCAATCTATCGAAATCAACTGTTGTTCTGGGGGTTAAGAAATCGCGTACTTGCTAGTAATTACTAGTATCACTGAGACGGTAGGAGCCAATAGTATTATTGGCCATAGAGTGGTTGCAACACCCAACCTCAGTAAAATATTCATTTAATTTTTTCTGTTTAGCTTGAAACTATCTGTGTAAAGTGGGGTGTGCAATAGACTTACCTCCACGTGGTGTATCCTGGGCAACGTATACTCATACGGCAAAAAAGTCTATTGAACGGCGGTTAACTTCTGACTTCAAACTACTATGACCCGACTATTTGTCATATTCGACCCCTTCCATGGTACTTATCTTACCTATTCTCTGCCATTGTATCTGTCTGTCTCCTTTAAATCTGTGAATCATTATTCTGTCCCCCTCTCGTCTTTTTGTCACTTTGATGTTTCTCCTCCTCTCTATGAAGCCCGAATTCAGATAAAGGACTAATGATAACTATCAAAATGCCTGCCATTTGAAATAAAAAAATTTAGTGTAAAATAGTAATTGCTTAAGCATAAATGATAAGACGTCTTCTTTACTGTAATTGACACTTACGAATAATTCAAAGGCCCGCAGAAATTACCACGTCTACCAATTTTAGCTGGTTATCCTACCCTCTTTGTTGAAACAAATATCTTAAGTGGAGCACATCTTCCTTAAGTCCTATGCTAACTTTAAAATATTCATATTAAGTTCACATTGAAGTAAAGCGATTTCTACTGAATAATCGGAATATTAAGCGTGGTATAAATTTTTAGACGACAGTTCTTTTAGCATTCGTGGACTAAAGAAAAATAAATTGCATCTTCACAGTATTCAATGGAAAATATTGTTTTCTTACCCTGATACTTGACTAAATAAATCATACTAATTAGAAAATAGCGCTTACTGGCCTACGCCAACCATTCAAGATTCGAATTAAACAAAAATTCTCCCTTGCCTTTCCTGCCTCTTTACTTTCCCTCGACAACAAATGACTACTAAAAGAGCCTCTCAACGCTGTAGATACCTCGTATCACATTGATCAATTGAATATATACTGTGCCTATCATTGATAAGCATAAATTACTTCTGATAATTTAAGTATATTTTTTAAGCTAACATTTTACACGTGCTAATTACTGGTAATCTGGACTGACCAATTGAAAAAGCGCCCGTGTAGGATGGGCCAATTGAAGAGGGGGAAGAATCGCACGAGAGTAGCCAATAAGCATGGCAGTTACGGCATGGCGTGAATAAACACCTTGTGCAGAACTGAGGAGCAGCCAAAATCACGCAGATAACTGCTATGGAACGACAGATCTGCGACTACCACCCAGCTACAATGGCAGAGATGGTCATGATGCAACAATATATGAATAATCATCCCAACCACTGGACTTCCCAAATGCCCCATGAAACCAATACGGGTATCTACCACGGATTCCCCCTTGATTCCTGTGGGGACTACGCTTCCCCAATCTTCAAAGGTCCAAATTATTCAAACTCCTTATACGCACCTCCGGAAACCATGTTGGGTTTTTCTTCAGATCACTATTCCCTGAAGCCAACCGATGATAAGGACAACTTGCTCTCGAAAAGCCTTCCATCCAGTGAGTAAAATTCGACGTTTCATTTCGTTAATGAGGTCAACTTGAGGTCAAATAGGTCCCCTTTATTCTAAATCATTCCGTTTCACTGTGGTATGTAAGCCAATTTCAGCCTCCCGCTGTGATTGAAGCTGGCATGCGACCGCATCAAGTCTATCAGTCGATAATTATTTGGGTAATTGGGGAAATTTTCAAGGGTTTTCGTGACGATTACTTGCCTTTTCTCGCACAGTTTTCTCGTGAGAGAGTGATAAGTGAAAAAGCGACGTACACGAAGGGTTTGCATGAGAGTCCAATTGGCCGAAGTCTTTTCTCTTCGGCCTTGAGTTTAAGAAAGCCGCTGTTAAGGCATCTCACAGTTCGCACGTGAACTGTATAGAGTTGCCAAAGAGTGCACTACTTCGCCTTGTCTCTTATTTTTTAAAATTGGCACTTTTATCAACCGATGAAGCAATGAAAAAGATGTAGTTAACCTATTTCCATCTTTTCGAAACAATTCCACTTCAAGCATAGTTGAGGAGATTTGGGAAATATATATATATTATTTTAACTGATGACCCACTAGAATAACATACCTATTCTGGTAAAAATAATATTAGAAAGAATACATGGATAAAAACTATTAAATGTTAAATTTCAGTACTTCCAAAAGAATTTTTCGTGCATTTCGACAGTCAGCGCTCAGGTACGCAAGTTGTACTAAGAGTAAATGCACTGCTTGTTTAATTCTCTATTGTAAATGAATACAAATACGTTTTTTGTACCGTGAAAGCCTCTAAAGTTAAGGGGGATATTTTACACAAAATCGATTTATGAGATACTTTTTATTTTTTTAATTTTGAAACAGTTAAATGAACTTTTAAATTAATTGAAAAAGACATTGTTTTGGATTTCATGCAAGTGTTTTTGCAAGATAAACTGCTTATCCCATTCGCTAAGAGAAATTAGCTAAAATCGTATAAACTATAGAAGCATCATTAGATGTTTAATTTTTTTTACTATTTAAATTTTAAAATCTGCTTTTAACATAAAAAATCCGGAAATACTCACGAGAGCGAAAGTTCCCATTTATTAGCAAAGCAAAATAATGATAATCCCACACACACATATACACACACACACCCAGTCATAAATGTGCAGATCTAACTTGGCGTTGCTGCTTTTGTGAAAATGGGTCGTTATATTCGGGAGTCAGATTCTGATAACCACGTCGTGATATAATACACCTGCCAGCATATTATAGTGTGCGAGGAAGCCATAAACTCCCAATAGGCATCATGGCATATGAGTGTATGTGCACATAGTGTGGCTTTTGTGTGTGTGTGCGTGTGTGTGTGTGTGTGGGTGCGAGCGCTAGATTAAAAAGGGAGGGATGGCGTTGGTGGGGGCGGTGGATGGCAATAGACCATTTGTCTTTTATTTCTCTCAGAGATGCTACTGCTTGCAGACTGCTACTACAGAGCTGCAGAGAGAGAGAGAGCGATAGAATTCACTGATATCCTCTCTCTCCCTCCCTCTCTCTCTCGGGACGCACTGAGGAAAGATCTCTATTACTCCCCTCTCACCACTCACCTCACAACTGATATAATCTATTATGGCAACTTAGAGTGTGAGTTTTTTATTGGAAAATATTCGTACCTCACTCTGACAGTCACTATCATTAGGAAAGTCTGTAAACATTCTGAAAGCCTCAAAATCTCATGGGCTAAAAGACTATTATAATAATTGCACTGACTATCTCTCTACTCAGATAATTGGCAAGATTATATGAACTACCAGTTAAGTGTCTTATCAGACTGAAAAATACATGTGGTAATCTCTTTTCCTATATTGGGGACATTCAGTGCCCTAAAAGTCAACTTTTCACTCTATGAGTTGTAGGTCTTTAGGTCGACACAGTGAAAACATGGGGGATTAGTATAGATTCATAGTTGAGGACACGAATCAATTGATGGGTCGTTTGGCCACTTATGTCTGGAATTGTGAAAGAACAAAAGAGATGCGAAAATAAGATTAGTGTATTTCCAAAGGCAATTAAGTCTGTTGCAAAGTTGACTTCATCAGTTAAAAGGCAACAACACTCCGCTTATCTGTAGATAGGGGTAAACAAAGGCTGCATTTAGAAAAAATTGGAAACGAATATTACTGTTTCCTGTGGAATATGTCCAGGATAAATCAGTCGCTTCTTGGCTTAATATTAGGTGAAACTGAGACAATAGGTATTGCTAAAAATGGAGAAGGTATGCATTTGGCTAAGATCATATTAAATGGTTGTCTAAAGGAGAAAATCCGATTGTTTCATGAGAGAGCTCCAATTCTTATTATCAGAATCACATTCGTTGCTCTTTCGAAATTTGCATTTTCATGCAATTGATTTTACCGCGTCTATTCAATAAAAGCATCATTCAAATGATATAATTATTTTTTCATTTTAAAGAGCTTTGAATTTTTTTAAATTGGACGCACACTGGTCCATTTCGTTTGTTAGTTTAAAGCGCTGATTTCTAAAGTCTCTCTTTCGATTGATATTAAAATTAATTATTACGTCAGTCCTCCATAAACTTGCTTTCATAATGAATTTAAAAGAAGCACTTTAGTAAAACTTTTGACTATTTATTTATTTAGTGTTCGATAAGTTGCAGCTGACGCATAATTAATAAATTAAATAAAAATGATTGTAATTTGAATCGAATTGTATAAATCTTGACAATATTTGGACATAAGATTTAGTAAATCGTATACTTTTCCGTGATTTTCAGCAAATATTTCGTTAGAGGCTCACGGAAAGGAGAAATAGTTGAATATATGTCTAGAAGTCACCTTTTATACTTATTATTACTATAATAATTAATAGTAGTAGATTGCCACTAATTTTAGCATATTTGGCATTGTGGTTACCTTATTATCACCATCCATTCAATTCAAAATATGAATTAACTTGACGGTAATTCTACAACTAATTTATGATACGCATTTATATGAATTTTTCACTTATAATGAAATTATTTAGACCCGTTTTAACCTCTCAACGAATAGAATTTGCTGAAACTATTTGTAATTATTTATTTATAAATTAACATATTATTATCTTTAATTGAAATATAAAACGTGCTTTCCCGTAGTCGTGAAATGGTTGAAAGTAGACTTGATTAAGTCATCAAATTAAGATGCAAAATGGGCGATAAGGTATCCGGTGAGTACCTTCGACTCCCTCTCAAGACTCATGCCGCCATCAAACAAACCTCAAGCCCTGCTTCGAGGCAAATCATTCCCCAATGCTGCAGTATTCGCTGTCATGAGTAGTCTGCAAAAGATGACTATCTCCATTTCGTGAGGGTATGTTTAGACTGGCCCGAGGATACGTGCGAACTACTCTTGGTCAGGCCACATTATCACGTCTTTCCGACCAAAAACAAGCAGTTAAAATTTTTAAAGTGCGATTGTCTTGGTTAAGGCGATATATAACTTTAAGTTATATTATTAATTGAGCAAATTTGAAATTTTCGAAAATGCGGACTTTGGCAAACCATTTGAGATATGATTAAGACGGGGAAATGAATAGCTTCTACTATAAAATTTATTTAATAAATATTTGAAATCTGGAAATCTTGGTCCTGAAATCATGGCTTCTGTACAATCGGGTTGGCACTGGATTCTTTATTGAATAACACATGGTGTTGTTCAAATTAGAGCCTAGATTTGAGAGCAATCGGGTGCCATTTGTTGTCAATTCACAAAATTTGGTGTAGGTACTTCCATGTTTCGAGATCCATTACAAATTCGTGGAAAACCTTCATCCTGAAATGGTCAAATTTAAAGGATCGCATGATGACGCCACATCCACTCTTTCAGTTATAGAACTTTTAAGTCTTTATTAATCAGTTAAAATAAATTTTATTCAACCAAATTGCATTAATGGTCTTTCTCTTATTTATCGCCTTATATTTTAATTATTGCCAGTGTTATGTAGTGCCAACGATTTGGTTGTCGACTGACTAGCGGGTGTGAAGGGGAGTGTGATCAAAAAAGAGCGTGGCAAGTCACTGAGTGAAAGCGGGCAGAAATAGCGTGACCCATGCGTACCAGCGTCTTGGGCAACTTAAATACCTCCACGTAAATATATAAACATCACCAAATAACAGCCAACCAGCTCCCATCGGTCGATAAATTTGCATGAATTGCTTCATTTTACTTAATCGAGCTTACTTCAATAACTGTTACTAATATTTCATGGGTTATCCAAGACCAACTTTGATTAGATTTAAGAGGCAAAATAGCGCTTTTGATCAACTTCAACAATATTAATGGGTTATTTAAGTGGTAAATCCTACAAGTAAAAGTGAGAAGATGTAATGACAAGATCTTGACATGAAGTTTGAATGGTTTTGCTGTTTGCGGTAGGAGGGAGTAGGTACTGAGTTGATAAATTGCGTGTCGGTCTCAGACACCCCGCTCACATACTGGATAACACTCGCTCCCACAGATAAAGCGTCATTTTAGTCGTTCCTTCGCTGGCAAAAGAAATTGTCGTTCTGACATCCACCTTCCTACTGTCTAGTCCATAATTTCAACTCTCTCACTCCCTCTCTCTTCCTTTCTGAGTTTACAGAACTGGCAGTAGTCCACAATCAAACTCGCAGATAACCAACAAACTAACGAGAGAGAGAGAGAAAGTTTAAATTTTGAGCTCATTTTCACACTACTCTAATGCTCAACCGGGCAAAGCTATATTTAACTGATTATCTACGATAGCTATCTACTGCGGTCTACGGCTTAATAGGCCATCTAATTTGCCTCCCTGGGCGCACCTAATGGTCCTCGTTCAGCTCGCTCTAATCTTTTTTTTATAAAATAATTTTTTCAAGTTGCTTATTTCAAAAGCGAGAATTGTTTCTCTTGAGTGGCCTCATTTTGGTACTTGTCCAACAGTACATCGTGTGCTAATCCTAGAAAGACCTTCTGTCAAGATAATTCCTTGTTCGCACGAACACTGGCACGCAACAATGTGGTACCCAAGGAGTGAGGTGAGCAGTGGGGTTTGAGAAAAGGGGAGGAGGAGAGTGAGTGGGGAAGTGAGAAGGGCGGCCAGCAACTTTGCCTCTCGGATTCTGCTTCCGCAAATTTGGTATTTGCGTGCCAAGGCTACATCAAAGCCACAGTCTTCCTTAAACACACTTGCTCACTCACACATTTCCACATACGTACAAATTGCTTCCCAAACCTCGAAAACGAAACGCCAGTTAGAACAGCCTCGACTACTTTTTCTCACAATAAATTTAACAAAATACAAGACTATCATTCCCCACCCCCCCCCATCTATTGTCTAGAATTAATTATGCTATTCGAGCCCATAGTTGAAAGAAAAAAACTTGTTAGGTGCCAACTTCCTCAAGTGGTTATTCAATAAACATGAATAAGTAAGTTTCCAATTTCTAACTGTACATTTTAACTGAGGTTTGAATAAAATTTGAAAGAGGTATAGAAGTGAAAATATCTCGTTGAAAAGCTCTGTTAGAAAGGTCTATTAAGTGGGATTTAGAAGTGCGAACCAAGTATTCATTTTCAATTGTCCCTATAAAATGGTAATCAACGCCCCATTTATCGGAATAACTTTCTTTAATCCTCGCTTTAATAACTTGTATTGGTTTATCAAACGCATAAATGAGTAAATCCAGATGGTCTGACTCTGGTAAGTAGAAATATTAGGCTGAAATCGATTACTCAAAAGACGGATATGAGTATAAGAGGAGAAGTTGATGAGAGAGGTCGGCGGAAGTCCGTTTCAGTGTCAAGTCTGGAGAGGGATAGAGTAAGCGCTAGTTTCTCTATCGATCTGTAAGAGAGAGAGAGAGAGGTAGAGAGAAAGCTTTTCTTTAATTAATTTTCCGGAAGTTTACAGTTACTGATGCTGTTGATTTTTCTCTCTTCTGCTCCCACGCACCTGTCCAGTCTCTTTTGTCTAAATCCTCTCCCATAAAATTGAATCAAGCGGCGGTCCTTCCACTACTCACACTGTTTTGACTGACTTTTCGCATACAGTCCCATTAAAAGCAGGGATTTTATTTCATTCATCTCTACTTATCCATTGGAAATTTCAAATTAACTGAATTCGGACGAATAGAATAATTCTCATTAAAATTGTATTCTACCCTGGTCCTAAGTTAAAGATTGATAATTAATAAATGAATGGCTGATAATTTACTGATTTGTCTATCGAGGGGGACAGAAGGTGAATACCGCTGACAAAACATGGCAATCGAATGACACCTTTTGTCAAAAAGGGGGGAGGGGTACACAATTAATAAGACATTGATTAATTCTTCGTTTTCCTCGGTTACATTTCAGGTCCACATGATCAATGAAAAGTGACCGACAATACTTATGCTCTTCTTGTAAAGAAAAATAACTCTTAATTTTACTTAGTAACTTTCGATTGCTTGAATTTAGTACCTTAGGATTAGTGAAAATGGTAGTAATAGATTGGTTTCGATCAGACCATCAGACCACTTCTCAGGTTAGGATGAGAAAACTCACACAAATCAATCAATTTCATGTGTGGTGTCCCTTTAAACTAATCAGCAGTGTTCGTTTCATTAAAATCGTAATGATTGAACTCAGTAACTGCGATTGGATAAAATGAACGAATATTTTACAAAAGTAATCTGTTAGCTTCTCGTGCTTTTCGATATTCCAGAAAAGAGAGCTGAATATGGCTGTGATTGACACTTCTAATTGAAAAAAGTGTGAAAGCCATCATCTCTCCTATCAATGGAAGAATCCTTATTCAGAGGTGGTCTTTTCGGAAGAAATGATTAGCAGATAATTCTGCAAACAAGGACAGAGGAAGCTTATTTTGATATGGTGCACAATGTTACCTCCATGCCAAATTACCTTCAATAGCGCCATATTAACTGGCGTTAAAAATCTCCCAATTGTTTGACAGCATTAAACGTTTGCAAGATAGGAAATAATAGGTGAAACTTAACGTTGGAAACAAAGTGTGTTGCGATGAAAAATCAGATCATAGATTTATTTTACGGTCTTTAAATTTAAGAAAAGAATGCAACTTGAAAAATTTTGCTTTTATTAAGCACTGGTCACAGAATCTTAGTTTTGAATATTAGGCACGCGATCGGATGTTCCTGTTGACACTTTCTGAATCAACGAAAAAGCCGAAACGTCTTTCAAATTAACTTTAATTAGACTACTTTTGTCCGAAAAATCAAGTTCAATTGTTGCTTTTTTCCCTCTTGAAAAAAGACTGCTAACCATCTTCTTGTGTTTCTCCTTTAAAGTGGATATCGGCTACATCCAGCTTGGCAGATCAGTCGCAATTCAACATCGAGAATTTGGCGAACAACTTTCACAAAGCAGTAGTGGAGGTGGAAATCTCGACCACCAGTCCAAGACGGATGTCGCTGGGACAGAAGAGCTCGGTGGTAGTGCGGACTCTAAAGTTGTCAATGCAGAGCGTAGACGATTGTCCTCTCCCAACTCCGATTCCATTAATAATAGACAAGAACCCTATCTAAATCCAAATGACCCCAATCATAATACCAATGGCACCAGCAATCAGAATATGAAGGTTAGTTTGAAATAACGTGATAATTATAGCTTTGCCACATAATTGTCCTTATAAGTTCTTTCTGCCTGAGCACACAGCTTAAATTAAATAAAATGATCAAGTTGATAGTACTAGGATAATTACATCCGTTATTTGTCACTAAATGAATGCTGAACGTTTCTTAAAACGTTTTAGTAATTCGAAATCTACTTACCACTCAGAGCCGACTCAAGTAGCATTAGGCGTACACATGCAGTTGGAAACAATCACTTATGAGATGGATGTTATTGGAGCTGAGGGTATTGAAAAGGAATCGAACGAGGGCGGTTATTTGTTTGCTAGAGGAGGTCAAACAAATTCTTCTTGCTTGGTTATGCCGAAAATGATCAGTTAAATATGTGGGGTACGATGTTTAATAAAGTATAGAAGGTCATGGTAATTGTGAAATGGTGGAAACGCCTTTCTAAAAGTTAGAAGGTAGGACTTTTTAACGTTGAGCAGTCACTGGGTTCGATTTGTCCACATGAGATTTGAGATTAATATTTTTCAGTTCTGGCTAACGTGAGCTTAGTGCTAAATAGGTCTGACAAGTTTCATTGCATTAAGACTTGTCTCCCTATCTCTGACTGTCAATTCCTCACAAACACCTTTTAGATTCAGTCCACTGAAATGAAGTAAATCAAAATAGTTCATTCTCAAAAACGCTAAATTCCCTGAGTTATATTTATTTATTTCAAATGGCGGGCTATATGATACTTATAATTAGCCCTTTAGCTGACTTCAGGTTTCACAGAGGGGAGGAACATCAAAGTGAGAAACAGTGGAGAGGGGGATTAGAAGGGCGTTTCAAAGATGTAAAAGAAACAGACACCAAGGCAGATAAAAGGTAAGATGAGTCCTGTGGAAGTGGTCGAATATGACATACAGTCGGGGCATGGTAATTTGAAGTCAGAATTCAACTTCCAGTTTATAGACTTTTTGCTGTATGAGTAAACGTTGTCCAGGGTGCACCACGTGGAGGTAAGTCTGTCACACACCCCTCAGTCTCCAAGTAATAAGCAGTAACTTGAAACCGGAAAGTAATGTAATCATTTTCACTAACTTTTCCACGAGATGCAAATATGATATCATCAAGAAAAGATATTTACAATTTACTTATAATTCCTATTAGTCCGCCAGTTTGTTTGGCTTAACCTATGCAAGTTCTTCATTTCCCTTGTACTCTCAAACTGCATTTTGATAAGTGCAAAAGCTTGCAGAGTAGGTGAATACTTGGCCATTAAAATACGGTCCACAAATTGACTAAAATTTCAGAAATTCTAAGTGACTTGAGAAGGTAAGAAATATCTTACCAACACACAGGGAGAAAAAACTAGCCATTTCTAGGGTAACACTGGAGCCAAGGCTCTCTAGACGCCCGAAAACCGAATCGCAATTATTTTGTTTTAATTAGCCCAATGTGTCCTATGTGTAAGTATCTACGTGTTTAAGGTTGGGGGCAGTTGTCCAGTAGCGGAAACAGAAGTCGTAGAAGTATGCACGTGGTTATCAAGGAGTCAGAATCACCACTCCGCTACCCCCCTCCCCCTCCCCCCACACACCCCACAGCCCCTCACTACTTAGTAATGTCTATCAGTTAGCGGCAGAGTTGCTTAAGAGGCAAGCAAGACTCCATTGGCGCCAACTAATTGACTTGTCCTGGCCTTAGAGTATGAGCAGTCATAGAATGGAAAGACCGTCTAGGGGGAGGGGAGGGGGGGGTGGAGGAGGAATGGAATGGGATGCAAAAAGATGGCATCATTAGAACCACTTGGCGCCATTTAAGAGAGAAATATTCCCTCGCCCCTCCCTACACTTTCTATTCTCAGCCTACCGATCACCATTAATGCAAGAAGGGAAAACGACATACGCACTTGTCCAATCTAGTCGCCGTTTTACTAAAGGGTGGCTGTTAGTCCCTGTAGTCCACTCGACAAAAATGCTCTTTTCCTTCTCCATGTGTGCCCACCTTGTGAGAAAGTAACATTATCGTGAGCTGATCAAAGATGCATTTTACTCTCCTTTCTTTTCCATTCGGCAAATTAAGTTGTTTCTAATGAAAAATAAGATTTTAATTTGGAAAAAATTCCCATTAAGAAAATGGAACAATGTAGGAATTTACTCAATCACGATTACTTTTTTGAGAGGTCTTACTTGAGTTTCTTCACCACAAAGAAAATTTGCTTGGTAGGCTAATTAATTACTAGCACATTTGGAAGAAAATTTGGATTAATGAGGTTTCTTGGAATGATAGACGGGTCTTGTGGTATTTATCACAATTTGGAAATAGACAAGGTGAGGTAGTGAACAGACTGCAGTTGAATTAGGACAAATTACTTTTAAATGTGCTTTTACTTGAGGCTGATTCTAACCAGCCTTGCATGGTGGTGACGCCCTAAGCATACCTCAAGTGAGGAATGACCTTAATTGCATCCGACTGAAGGGGTGAGTTTGTGCATTGTCCAAGCCTCCTTTTGACATGCACATGCAGGGGACGAAGAGTACTGTACCAGAGAGAGGGGGGGG
>UZAE01000790.1:0-18193 GCA_900617975.1 Rodentolepis nana | reverse complement strand
ATGGCTTCAAGTCTTCACTGATGGGTTATACATAGAAAACCAAGCAAACGTTGGTGCAGGTGTCTATTATGAACTCTTCTCTTTCTACGCAGCAGCGGGCCACAATAGATCCGCTTCTGGAAGAGAAGTTGAGACCATTAGGATAGCACTATGCCAACTTTATTACCTGGATACGGAATACATCAAAGCGGTGATACTTTCGGATTCACAGTCAGCGAGAAACTCAAAGCGGTGATACTTTCGGATTCACAGTCAGCAATAGACTCTTTTGGAAAACTTTCGAACTCACAGTCAGCAATAAACTCAATTGGAAGTAGATTTCGAACTTACAGTCAGCAATAGACTCTATTGGAAGCAGAGATACTCACAGGCAACAATAAACTCAATTGGAAACAGAGAGCCACCCAAAACAGCTGAGATAAAGGAATGTAGAAAATCTATGAGCTGCTGAGAGAGAAAAACAAAACAGTGGTCCTTTAGCAACCCAAAACAGCTGAGATAAAGGAATGTAGACAACTTTATGAGCTGCTGAGAGAGAAAAACAAAACAGTGGTCCTACCAAACAGCTGAGATAAACGAATGTAGAAACCTCTATCAGCTGTTGATGAGATAAAGGAATGTAGAAAACTCTATCAGCTGCAGAAAACAGCTGAGATAAAGGAATGTAGAAAACTCTATGAGCTGCTGAGAGAGAAAAACAAAACAGTGGTCCTACAATGGATTCCTGGTCACTGTGGCATTAAACGCACACTAACTAAGAAGAGGACAACGATTTTGCAATAAATGGACCTGCCGATGTCTTTCCACACAATGAAGGCCTTAATCATGAGAGAATTCCAGACCTCAAGGTTCAACGAACTCAAAGCTCGAACTAAGGAGAAACAGTGGACGTTCTCGAACTAAGGAGAAACAGTGGACAGTGGCACTCTCCAACATAGCCGACTGGCCAAGAATCGAAGCCGGACAGGATTGGTTGGCAAAACACCTTCACAGATTGAGAGTATGCACTCATAACTGTATGAAAATAAAGAAATTAGTAGATAAACAAGTTATTTATCAACTAAATATACGGTTTTTATTGGTAAGAGAGAAGATTCACTCAGGTATTTGCTGTAACAATAAGTCACCAAGCTTGTAGTTTTACAATTTTTTAGCCAAAGCGAAATGTAGTGATTCATTTTCTTAGTTTCACTTAAGTCAAACGTCTCATAATAACGTCATATTTCAATTCAACAATGCTAGATTCAGTAAAACAACAAGTAACGATTGTTGTCAATATGTAATTGAGTATGAGGGAAGTGAATTAAAATACGACCTAAATGTGCAATTTTATAAATACGAAATGCTGTCTACAATTAATAAGGCAAATACTTGACTTTTAGAGCAGTTTTTATTATTATTTTAATTAAGTCTCCACTTTACATTCCAAATAACCTAAAAATATTAATTTTCATTTGAAAATGTGGTGTTCTTTGTCTATGAACTATTTATTGAACTAATTTTTACAAAAATCTATATTGATTTGTGTAGGTATTAAAGCCAATTAAGAAAATAATTTAACTTATTAATTTTTAAGGTGTTTTCATAAATAAAATTAAGACAAATCATCTGCAACTTTGTATTTCTGTTTCAAATATGCCTGTGAGTACGATAAAGTTAATTGTAAAATGACAAGATAATATAAAAATAGGCTTACCTGGTAATGATAGTAAACTCATAAGTCTTTAAAGACAATTCTGATATGCGAAATTATGTTGGGGTGGCAAGCCATTGGATATAAAACAACCAAAGATATTATAGATTTATTTGTAACCACACTTTGAACAGCTTTACGGAAATTTAAAACCCGTTTTCTTAGTCATTTATATTGTAAAATATGTACTAACATTTTAAAAGAATAGAGCATTTTATAAAACGATTGACTTTTTAGTTCTGACAGATATTCTGTTTTAAACGAAACAAAATTGCATATTCATGCACCACGATGCATCTTTTATGATTTTTACTGGAGTTATATTTCGCGATTTAAAATAGCAATATTTTAATTCAACTTTACTTAAACACAAATGCCCATCTTTTGTGCTCACGTTTAAATTCCACTTTATTTTGAAAACTTCCAACGACATCGCATAACTCGATTATTTGCTCTTGTCCCTTATATTGATTTTATTCATCATAAATATGCAAATGAAATTTTAAATTTCGATCCGGATATATATTGCATTTTAAGATTTGGTTTAATCATATCAAGATTATGCTTCTTAATCTGTAGATGAAGAATTTAACAAAACGAAGTTAAACTAAAATAAATTACACTAAGTAGCCATTGGTTTTCGAAAATAACACATTTTAACTGAACATATTTAGGCTCTATTTTTAGCGAAACCTAACAATGTCTAAAGTCAATGATTGTTTCGTTGGTATCAGGAATAAAGGTAATTATTGGCTCTCAAAATTGTTATTTATTTTAGTTCCTATCAAGTAGTGGTTCTCAACCCTTTCGGGTATATATTGCGTTATTGATGTATTGCATGGTCAGTTCATTTAGCAGTGGCTTGAACATTGAATTAATTCCAATCATACTAATGCATTTGAAAATGTTCAAATAAATCTCAGTTCATTAATTTTGAGAAGAACCACGAAATGACCATTTGGACCTTAAAAATAGTCAGTTCGTATAACTTTTCTCCAAATTCTTATTCTGAAGTCATGCAAAGGAATACTTATTTTATAAAATATTCATAAAGCGTAAAATTTAGTTAAGTTCAGTTATTGATCAAATTCCACCAAAGTAAGTTGAATGGTGCCAACATTTGCAATTACACCGGGTCTTCATATACAACCGGTTTTGAGCAGAAGAAAATCGTTGAAAAGAAATTTAAGCATAGACACAATACAAATTTTCGTACACAATTGCATCAAATTTCATCGGATGCTTATGAAAACACTGTATTCTCTACTTCAAAATTCTAATTGTATGAAATATCACTCTGTAATTTTGAGCATGTTTGGAACATAATAAAACAGAATTTGTAAGATAATATTTACCTAATTTGCTGTTTTCAAGCAAAAGGTTCCATTAATAGTATATAATTCATCTGTAGAGGTAATTACTTAAGTTACCATATGACCTTAACAACTTTCCATAAGCGCAGTTGCAGATTGGTTTTGCTTTGCTTTTAAGACCTTCGCTTATTGTCTTTTCGATTGAATGTATTTAATATCTCTACGTCATTAGTGAACATATGTGGCAATGAATAAATTTTTATTATTTATCGCTAAGACTAACAGACCTCTAAGGGTATGACAACATCTTTGGTTTACGCTTGAAATTTACTACACAATCATAAAATCCGCCAATCAATTATAGGTTATAAAAGTGCTATCTACTTTCATATTTATTAATTTAAAGCAATTAAATAGTAAATAAGTTGACCATAAATCAAGATTATAGATAAAACTAATGATTTAAGAAGACTTAATAAATCTGTTCGCCAAACTGGAGTCCATGAGTAAATTAGCCAACTTTAATAATCGATTTATTTTGATTCATTTGTATAATCTAGGCATCTAATGTTTTTGAATATGTTAAAAACGGTGAGTCGTATTTCGACCCTTTGGTGTCAAATATATGACAATTGTGCATTAAACCTATTTTGTTTTCAACTGGAAGTGTAATGAGATATTCAAGTCAATTGCAAATTCCATAAGATATTCAATATTTAATGCTTTAAAAATTTATATTCATTCAAACCTTGGCTACTTGAAGGGATACAAAGATGAAACGGACATATTTTCCGATTGCATAATAAATTTTAAGGATTTTGATAGATATATGAAAAACTGTAAGAAGAACAGGAGCCGACATGCGAACCAAACATTGGTCACTCCTCCTAATAAGCACAGGAATAAATGCTAGGATTCAGAGAAAAATTATTTTTGAAATTTAATAAATTTTAAAGTGAGATTTCCGTTTGATGTTTAGATGCATCAAATCTCATTCAATCGTTAGTTTCATTTTGAGTTTGAATTTTATTTGGCCTATTTATCATTAATTTTATTTAATACCTATTTTTAAAAAAAAACAAATATTATGAGATAACGATTTTAACATTATCCAATTAACTGGCCCATTTACTATTGGGAAGTTAATTTTAATCGCAAAGAACGATGCGGCAAAACTCGAAAAAGGATTTTCAGCCATATCGATGAAGGGCATAAAAATAATTCAATAATAGCGTAGGGATATTAAGTGCATTCAACTGATGAATTGACATTAAGCAGAGATGTTTAAAAAAGTGAATACGTCTTGCGGAAGCGATTCTAAAAGCTACAATTAAAGAACGTAGTTAAAGGCACATATATGCTTTAATTAATTGCGTTTTCGAATAAATGAGTGGATTAATAATATCATCTGTTACATGAAGATAACAATTAAAATAGAAATGGTTCAGCCAATCTTGTTGCAATGTGACTCAAAATTACTTAACGTTTAGCTGAAATATATCTCTCACTGTTTATTTATTGAATTAAGTACAATATCCATTGGTAATTGTTTTACTCTGATTATAGTGAAATATTAAAGCATATAAGTTTTAAATTGGGCTTTATTTTAATTAAAACTCTTTTAAGGACAAATTATAAATTTTGGTGATTATAGATTGCAAATTTGGGTATAAAATCAGTACAGACAGCAACGTGCGCTAAATATGCCACAATGTGAATGCGCCGTAATTTCGTTAGGTCATAAGATGGAATTTTTTTTAGAAAGTATTGAACCGTCCAGATCGCTTGATTGGCAAAATAATATATAAATGCCTCTCTTTTACTCAAACATTTAATTTAATTTAAGTCTCTTTTATCATTTTTAGGCCAAATCTTTAAGTCGTTCTACCAATCATTACAAGTTATTTAAATTGCGAAAGATTAGCCAATTGAATAACAATACCCCGCGGATTGGGTTTTTACTTTTATTGGATAATTGCTAACATAAATACCTCATCTTTCCATTTCACTCTTTTTAAAAATCAACACTGAGAAAAATTCAGCTATGGCAAAACTGGTAATATAACTGTTTTTCATAAAACATTCATTTTATTGACTAAATTTAATTTTACTTCATTTGCCAAGCAGATTCCGTGTGCTTTCTTTCTCGCTGTTCTGATATCCATTGTGAAGGCTTGTGGCAACAATAGTTAGTTTCAATGATTCATTTATTTAATGCTCAACAATGTTTGTAAACTATGTTTTTCTGTTGAGTAAATTTCCCATAAAATTCATAAATAATTTCTTGCTTAAAGAAATTCATTTTTGACCTCAATTTTGAAACTTTAAAATTTTTTATTAAATCATGATGCATTTCATTCTTGGAAATTAAATGATATGATGGTTTGAAGTGAACAAAACTTCAACTGAAGTGCCTACTACAGAAAGCCTCCCACCACCTCCTCCAGCCGGCACTCAAGGGGAACAGGAAAAGCCAAAGGAGAATGAAAAAGAGACGAAAGAAGGGAAAAAGAATGGGGAAAAAGGAAAAAACGGGGAAAACGGGAAGAATAAAAAACAGAATTGAGTTAAGTTAACTTCAATTTAAAATATATATTGAACAATAAGCGGAAAACATTTCATGATAAAGTGAGACCTCATTACATGTTTGATTTAATAACTGAAGAAAAATCGTTTGTATCAACATATTTAACCAATATTTCATCGTTAAAAGAATAAATTTTGATCAAATTTGTTATTAATTTTGGGTAGTTTGGTTGAAAAAAATGAAGAACTTAGAGTGAAATTTATTTTCTAGTTATAAATGAATGAATGATTTTATCGAGTAAATATCAATTCAAGTTTTTGAAAAAAAATATTTAATTAAAAATAATACGAATGAGAACCAAAATGAGCAGGAAAAGAAGCCGATATAGGAAGAAGGGGGAAAATATGAATCAGAAAAAAAGGCACATAGCTTTGGAATGTGAACTTTATTTGAAAAAAATATTAAACATTTGACTGAAAATCTTTTATAATTAGCTTGCGCTTTATTCCGTGTCTAATTTCATAGCTAAAATAATTACATATTTTACCACAATTTCCTTGTTGAAAATAATAAATTTATAACTAACTTGTCATTATTGTTTAGATATGTTCTATTAAAAATGACAAAATAAGAGTTAATTTTTTTCCTGATAAAATCATAAATTGTTTTAAATATCAATACAAGCATCAAAATAATGAATTGAATTTAGAGGTTTATGAAAAATTATGAAAAAGCGATCTTTTTGATACTGTAAGCATACATTTTCTTAAAGCATTTTTCAAAACATGGAAATAATATAAAAAATCAATTTTTCATTCTTGTGATGTAAATAAAAATGAACTAAAATAATTTGATTTAATCTTAATTTTCTAATTTGACATTCATTTTATGTCCCCAGCACTTTTAAATCAGTAGAAAAATCTGCCTTTTACAGAATAACATTTAATTAAGTTTACGGAAGTTGATGCTATTATAAAATTCATTATTTATAAAACTGATCTCTGTTCTTTGACAAACAGGTAGACTCGAATTTAATCATTCCTTTAATCTTAAATATGCGATATTTTAAGAACATGACGCAAAACACTTGCCTCGGCCACAGATATTCATTTTTCGCACACCCTTGTGATTTATCTTCATTAACCAATCACTAATTATATCGCTCGACATTTACAACTTTGTGGATATCACTTGAAATTCTGATGTGAATGGAGACTTTGCAAATGGCTAACCGATAATATACGAGTGACACTACAGTGTCTATAGCTTTGAATTCCCAGCTACATATGAAATGTAGTTGCACCACCTGCTGGTCATTAATAGAAGGTCAAATAGAAGTCATATGCCACTTCTAAATTTGATCCAAACTTCTTATTAATTTTCATTTTCGTTATACACTTTCATGTGCTGATTCCTCCAATTTCATAATTTTAACTGACACAACCATGAAAATACTATGTTGAAGCTGCGAAAAATCTTGATGTAGCTGGGTTTATTGTTATAAAATAATAAGCGATTGGCAATAAAAATGTCCACGTATTTACAAATAAATAGAAAACCGAGTCTTTTTTTATGAATATCTCAAGTTGGGTGCCAATCTATTAGGTTGGCAACTAATTCATTGCCATTTACAAATAAGAAGGCAAATTCGGAATTTTTGTTTAAAAGTATAACTTTGTTCAATTAGATATTGGCCGTTCTTGTCGATGACCTTTTTCCATCGTTCTGGCAGAGTAACAATTCCCCGTTCGTAAAATGTCTGGTCATTGCTATTAAAAAACTGAATTAGGTGTGATCCAACATCATCCGCGTTGTTAACAATTTTACCATTAAAAGAGTTTTGCATGGAACGAAACAAATGGTAATCCGAAGGCGCAAGGTCAGGGCTATATGGTGGGTGTGACAAAACACCCCAACCCAGTTCCAATAATTTTTGCCGAGCAGTAATTAAAGATGTGTGGGACCTTGGGTTATCATGATGGAAAACAACACCCTTCCGATTTGATAATGCCGGTCGCTTATCTTCAATTGCATCCTTCAGTTTTTCGAGTTCTTCAACATACATATTTGAATTTAACGTTTGGTTCTGCGGCATGAGTTCAAAATACAAAATTCCTTTGTGATCCCACCAGACTGACAGCATAATCTTTTTTTGGTAAATCTCTGCTTTTGATACTGTTTGGGCTGGTTGATCTTGCTTCACCCATGATCTCTTGCGAGTAACGACATTGTTATAAACTATCCACTTTTCGTCGCCAGTAACTAGGTTCTTCAGAAATGGATCATTCTCATTGCGTTTCAGTAGCGGCGAATCACAGATGCTAATCCGTTGCGTCGAATGAATTTCCTTTAACTGGTGAGGGATCCATAAATCAAGTTTCTTGACATAACCAAGGGTTTTTCATTTTTTTTCAATGCATGTATGCGACACATTGAGCTTCTCTGCAATATCTCGTGTTGTGCTGTGACGATTTGAATCGATAATGGCCTCGATATGGATTTCATCCACTTCGACTGGGCGGCCAGATCGTTGTGAATTTTTCAGTGAAAAATCACCGGAACGAAATCTTTCAAACCAATTTCGACACTGCCTTTCTTTTAAGGCTTCATCTCCATATACGGCACATAACTTCCTTTGTGCTTGCGATGCGTTCTTGCCTTTTCGGAAGTAATACAATAAAATGTGTCGGAAGTTCACGTCCTGTTCTTTCATTTTTAAATTGGGATAAAAACAAAACTAAAGAACTAAATAAAAAAATTTTTTACTAATTAACCTAGAAGCCCATACAGTAAGAAAAAACTATAGGTTAGATGTTCTGGCCACGTTAATAAAACAAAAGAAAGTATAGAGTGAATCTGTCAACAAAAACGCCAATGACGTAGTTGCCAACCCAATAGTTGACATGACAAAGCGATTTATTTTAATGTAACTATTCTAATATGATTAATTAATCATTGCAGGTATAAATTTATATAGAATATTCAAACATTGTCAAAATTTCGTTGAACAATAGTAATTTCAAAGTAACCGAGAATAAAGAGTAAAATAAGTATTGAAGTTAGTCCATAGTTGGAGGAATATTTATCACGTGTAAAATTTAGACGGATGTACGGAAGTTGTTCTTTCAAAGTCATTTCGGATCTTCCATCTTATTATCGCTAATCTTACGCTGTTTCAAGATGGAAACTAAATGCAAGTTTGATCGTAAAGACAAATGAGAGTGATATGAAATAGATTGCGTGGAAGCAGTCATGCGCATTTGCTGCAAGTCCCAAAATTAGGCGTTTTAATAAGTTATATGTGTTCGGAAAACATCATATTTGATTGCTACAAAACATCACTCAGCAAACGGTTTTTTAAACAATTTCATAATTTAACTAGCCAGTTCTTTTAACCCACCAGACTAAATGGGAAAAATGTAAATGAGCGAATTTTGTGTTTAATTTGCTTTTTATTACCAGAATTAAAAGGTCCTCTTTTATTTATGCCATTTTCAGCCAAAGTTAATAAGATGCCTTTATAAAAATCAGACTCTTTAGAATTTAAAACTAGTGCTTAAACACAATATTTTATTTCCAACAGTAGATTGCTTCCCCATTGATTTCATTATGAGACTTTTGAGCCAATAAAGTGATTCCAATTCGCACCATAGAATTTACATTCACTTTAGTTGGTAGAGATACCACTACCTTTAAGAATTTTTTTTAAATCAAAATACTTTTAATATGTCTTTGAATTACATCGTTAAAATATACTACCGCTTTCAAATTTATTTGGCAATTTGATCAAAGCATTAAAAACACTGTTTTCAAACTCGTTGTTTAGATTTTTAAGGAATGTCAAAGTCACATATAACAATGCTCTGTTTCTGTAGCCAGAATATGAACATGAACAAGCTGGAAACATTCGAAAGCAGACAGGAAACTATATAAACAACGCACCAACACCAACCTGATGATTTGGTAATGAATATATTGAGCAGTAGCACAAGTAAAACCATATACAACAATTGAAAGGGACATTTTTTCTAGCAAAATATGTAGAGGGAATGAGATGTCAGATAGTGAGGAGACAGAAAGAACAAACGAGGGAACGATTTGTGTGACGGAATAAAATCGAAAGATGTGGCAAATATAAATTCATTTGTTTGGTATTTTTTTAACGGTTGTGAACAAGCACATCTAAATCAGGATATCAAGAGAAATTAACTTGACAATCTGTGGCGTTTAGAGAAAGGTAGTAATATGGTGGTCAGCAAACTGTGCAGTACCCAGAATGTAGAACTAAACGTGTGTGTACGGAAAAAGTGCTCAGTGCCAAATTATCTTAGTGAGTTTGAAGTTCCTCATTTTGCGATAAATATTTATGGTTTTAAGAATGTTTTTTCGTTGTCTCAATAAAACTGCAAATGAGCAGGTGCTGCAGATTGATTTTCATTTCAGTCCATCATTTGTGTAATAATTATAAATTTTAATCCCAATTAAAATATGTTTTATCATTGGTCTTATTTTTGTTGCCCCTAATATGATCTTTTATAATCATTAATTGATTGATGCAAAAAAAAATTTGAAGATTTTGCATTGGTTTTTTGCTTTTTAATGCATATAAAGAGTTTGCTTATTCGCTCGGTTCCTTAAATGTTAATGCGTGTACACTCATCTCTAGAGTCCTGAAGTATGGCCTTTAACTACATTTTTTAGTTTATTATAATTATTAATATTCAGTAAGAAGTATGCTTAGGTTTTTGGAAGACATCATTGCTTAACGCGTCATCGCATGCCTGCACGCCAGGATTGGGCGGTTCGGCCATACAACTCTGTATGCAGTGACCAAACAAACAGTGGGCAATCAGTAGCCTTCATTTGTTTAACCTAATCCGTCTAGCTGATCATGACCAAGCTCCCTGCGTGTACACTTTATCCAAAATATGCCTACTGAACAAAAGTGTTCCGTGCTATATGTCTGTCCCCTCTAAAGTTGGGCTGTAGCTAAGCTAGTTCTGAGAGTCTAGCTAGATGTAAGAGAATTTTCCACAAAGGTTTCTGAGGCAGTCAGGCTTTACTAGTGTAGCAATCTGCTACAGGTTTCACTGAAAATGTAATTAGAACTATTAAAAATTTGTAATTCATGCAATGAAATATAGTCGTGACTACGCTGACTCTGTCGAGACAAGTAATCTTGGTTTGGTGTAAAGGTATCGAAAATGTTCACTCAAGGCTAACTCACCCCCCCCCCCCAACCACATCACCAACAATCACAAGCCCAATCAGAAGGTGAATAACTAGGAACACGTTTATTCAGCAATTGTCTTGTCTGCAAAGTGTACTCGCAGGGAGCTTAAAATAATCAGCATTGCGAAAAAGATTAAACAAGTGAATACTTCTGATTGGCCACTGGTTGTACGGATATCTGCAAACTGAGTTGTACGGTCGCACCTCCCTATCCTGATGTGCGTGCATGCGATGACGCGTTAAGCAATGACGTGTTCCACATTAGTATATCATCTACCGCAAAGTCCGGTATCTCCAAGTATTTAAACCAAAACAATGGATATATTGTCACCTTAGAATGCAATCCCAATATGTTGTTTGCCGTTTACCGAAGTACACATTCGGGTGCTAAGAGGAGTTCCATTTAGCTAATGAACAAAAGAAATTGTTACGTGTACGTCTCAAAGAATTTACGAACTACTTTCTGTTCTTTTACTGTTCAGAATGGATTATAAATTGTTTTATTTTAATATTTTTATGAAAAAAACAAAAATTATTTATTTGGAAATTAAATCTAGTATTGGCAAACTTATATAATCATTATCGTTTAAGCTTACTGCTTTACAATATTTAAGAATCCTCAAATTAGCTTTAATATTTTCCATTTAAGCACTCATCTTTCTTGACTTTAATCTAAATGAATCGAAATCATAAAGATCCAACCTTCTTCCAAAAAAATGTAAATTATAACTGCGTCCATTTTAATTGTACAAATAAAAATAACATTTGATTAGAGCAAAATCGTAAAGACAGCCTTAATTTAATTGCGTTATTAATTTAAAAAAAAACTCGAATGTTTCAAATAAATATAAATGGACATATTAAACTCAATTAAATTAATGCCAAAATATTTTATCAATTACCCTGTCTACTGTGTCACTTTATTGAGCATAATTTGCTCAAGTGATTATTAATAAAATCATATCTGAAATGAAGTCTGATAATAGTGGCATCTATTTTAAAAAGCTTTCTAACAATATTTATTTTGTATTCATTAAAGTAAAGGTTATAAAACGGTATGAATAAGGATTCGGTATAAAAAAGAACTCGGGTTACTATTTACGTGGAAAGTCGAACCCACTTTACTGTCAATTGTTTATAATATTATGACAATAATTGATACATATCAAAAATTATCAGAAGTATCAACATAGAGATTTCACCGTTGTGTCAGTTAAAATAATGAAATTGGAAGAAACATCAGGAAAAAGCCAATAAGAAATCGGAAAAATAAATAGAAGTACAGATCAAATTTAGGAGTGGTGTGCGACTGATATTTGACTCCAGATATATAGACGTTATGAACGGCAATCATGTAGTGCAACTAGAAATGTTTGACGCAAAAACATTTCGAATGATTTTAAAATCAAAAATTAAAGACACTGTGGTTTCAGTTTTACATTTGAGATCAGTTTTATAGATAAATAATTCAATAATTAAATCAATTTCTGTCAACCGAATTAAATGTACTTTAACGCCTGAACGTTCGAGTCGAATTAAAAAATTGAATGCACGTTGTGGGTCGGTAATTTTAGTAAATATCAGCAAAGCTATAAATGTCGAGAGATAAAAATGGAGTTTATTAAATGTGGAGGAAAGACGAGATTATGCAAAGAACTGAATATTGGAAGAAAGATTATATTTGATCCATTTATTTGTCTCGCATTAGAGATCCGTTTTATACATAAATAATTTTATAATTAAATCAAATTCTGTAAACAGAATTGAATAGAATTTTGTAAAAATCGGATTTTATTGAGTTGGCAACTAAGTAATTGGCGTTTTTGTTGACAGATTCACTCTATACTTTCTTTTGTTTTATTAACGTGGCCAGAGCATCTAACCTATAGTTTTTTCTTACTGTATGGGCTTCTAGGTTAATTAGTAAAAATTTTTTTTGTTTAGTTCTTTAGTTTTGTTTTTATCCCAATTTAAAAATGAAAGAACAAAGGAAGTTATGTGCCGTATATGGAGATGAAGCCTTAAAAGAAAGGCAGTGTCGAAATTGGTTTGAAAGATTTCGTTCCGGTGATTTTTCACTGAAAAATTCACAACGATCTGGCCGCCCAGTCGAAGTGGATGAAATCCATATCGAGGCCATTATCGATTCAAATCGTCACAGCACAACACGAGATATTGCAGAGAAGCTCAATGTGTCGCATACATGCATTGAAAAAAAATGAAAAACCCTTGGTTATGTCAAGAAACTTGATTTATGGATCCCTCACCAGTTAAAGGAAATTCATTCGACGCAACGGATTAGCATCTGTGATTCGCCGCTACTGAAACGCAATGAGAATGATCCATTTCTGAAGAACCTAGTTACTGGCGACGAAAAGTGGATAGTTTATAACAATGTCGTTACTCGCAAGAGATCATGGGTGAAGCAAGATCAACCAGCCCAAACAGTATCAAAAGCAGAGATTTACCAAAAAAAGATTATGCTGTCAGTCTGGTGGGATCACAAAGGAATTTTGTATTTTGAACTCATGCCGCAGAACCAAACGTTAAATTCAAATATGTATGTTGAAGAACTCGAAAAACTGAAGGATGCAATTGAAGATAAGCGACCGGCATTATCAAATCGGAAGGGTGTTGTTTTCCATCATGATAACCCAAGGTCCCACACATCTTTAATTACTGCTCGGCAAAAATTATTGGAACTGGGTTGGGGTGTTTTGTCACACCCACCATATAGCCCTGACCTTGCGCCTTCGGATTACCATTTGTTTCGTTCCATGCAAAACTCTTTTAATGGTAAAATTGTTAACAACGCGGATGATGTTGGATCACACCTAATTCAGTTTTTTAATAGCAATGACCAGACATTTTACGAACGGGGAATTGTTACTCTGCCAGAACGATGGAAAAAGGTCATCGACAAGAACGGCCAATATCTAATTGAACAAAGTTATACTTTTAAACAAAAATTCCGAATTTGCCTTCTTATTTGTAAATGGCAATGACTTAGTTGCCAACCTAATAGTATCAGGCAGGCTATTGCCTTGTTATCGATGCTTTCTCTATTTGCTCTACTCTCTTCAAATACCAAGAATAAATCGAAAAATTTTAAAAATGAAAATAAAGAATATTATTTTCTTCTATTATTATTTGCATTGAAACAATAATCAATCGATTTTCGATATTATAACTAAGTTTAATGAAAAAAATTATAAGAAAAGTTATGATGGCAGAATCGATGAAAACCGCGTCTTCATAATTTCCTCAAACTGTCTTCCAAACCCCAATTTAAATGCATTTCTTTGTGAAAACTGGCCTAGACTATTAAAAATTTGAGTCTAAATTTACCTTATTTAAATTAAACCACCCAAAACGTTGAATTAATTTTGTTTGGAATTTCTTTTTCAACAATATAATAATTTTTACATATGTAGACACATGCAATTTCTTTAAAGTTATTAAATAAAACATAAAAAAGAGACGTAATATTATTAAGAAAGTTTTTCAGCCAGATGTTGAATATCTTTTCAACTGGAGTTAACTTTATAAAGCTACGTGTTTACTCGATTATTCTTCTCTTTGCCCTTTGCCCTCCCTTTCCCTTCTCCACCCCATTCTCCTCTGGCTTCTTTCCTTCCGTTTCATCCTCTGGTGGTTTCTCTTCAGCGCTGGCCTCAGTGGAAAGTGGAAGGCTCTCTGTAGTAGGCTCTTCAGTTGAAGTTTTGTTCACTTTAAACAATGAAACCATTATACTTTTAAATAATGCAATGCATTTCATAATTTTAATAAAAAACTTTTAGAGTTTCAATGTCCAACTTAAGGATCAAATTTCATCAAACGAAAATATATGCTTGAATTTTAATAGAAACAATTTTAAACAATGTAGCGCATTAAATAAATGACTCAACGAAACTAACTATTATTGCCACAAGATTTCACAATGGAGATGAGAACAGCGAGAAATATCACAAGCGGAACCTGTTAAGCAAATGAAATTATATTAGATTTGGTTGAACAATTGTATGCAAAGCCGTTATAATACGAGTTTTTTCATAGTTAAAGCAGATGTGAGAACCGACTCCGGGGATTTTGCACAGTACCTGTTGTTCAAAAAAATAAAAAGGAAAGCTGGATATTTATTTCCGCAAATATCCAATAAAAGTAAAAACACACTGCGCTGAGGTATGTCAGTCAATTAGATGTCTTCCATCATTTCAAAATGTTGTTATTATTTGTAGGATAACTTTAAGATTTTCTCTAGATTTAATAAGAGATATCTGAATTTAATTAATATTTATCTAAATGCAGCATTATGCAAATTATTTTGCTAATCGAGCTACTTGGTCTGCTCCGTACTTTCTGAAGGAAAATATCCACTAACATTTCTGAATTGTGATGTAATTTCATTGTAACATATTCATCAAACGCTTCTGTCAATATTGATTTTATTCAAAATTCTACAATTTATAACAGACTAAACTCATATTTGTTTTAATACAACAGATTTAAATAAAATCAAGCCAAATTTAAAACCTATATGCGTTGCAATGTCACTATAATTAGAGGATAAAATTATAAGCAAAGGGTATCGGCACTTAATTCAATTAAAAAAAATTGAGACGGCAACTCTTTGAAACCTTTCAATAAAATCAAATCCACATATTTCAACCAAACTTTAAGAAGAAGAAAATCGATAAATTGAATTTTATTTCAGCCACGACAGCAAATTTCATTTTCTGTTTCTAACTGCAACATGTCTGGAACATCGATTCGTAATTATGAGCCACAATGAAACAAGATTCTTGAGACCATATCTTTTTCAATTGCTGTCATCAATCAACAGATTCTATTATTAGTCTACTAGGGTGCGCGATTGACTTACCTCCACATGGCGCACATTGGACTACGTATATGCATACGGCACAACTTCTAGATCTCGGCATTTCACTTCAAATTAATATGATTTATACATGTCACCAACAGTAAGAAAGCTGGAGTCAACTCATGGGCTAATGATAAATATCATAAAGCCTGCCAATTAAAATAATAATTATTATTAGTCTGCTCATTTATTCGAAAACAAAATTAATTAAGCGGTCATAAGCCTTCAACTTCATTCCATATTCGTAGAATTTAGAATAGCTTACACAAGACGTATTTAATTTTTATCATTCATGCTTAATGTTACCCCATCGACTAAATTCACTTAATATCCCTACGTTATTATCAAACATACTTGGCAATGAATTAATTTTTATTATCCCTATCTCCATGACTAATAGACCTTTTTGCTTTTGAAATCGGCTACTCAATCGCAAATATGACAATTAATTGAGGGCTAATAAATTTTCTTCATTCTCACATCAATATATTTAAAAAGATAAATATTAAATGAAATAAATGATTATTAGGTCTAATGCCATTCGAAATTAATATAAAGCAAGAGTCATCCTTTAAAATTTGTTAAAATTCAAAAATCAATTTTTCCTGAAAGGATGTTTTAATTCCAGCATTCATTTACGGTGTTAATTGTGTGAGCGACCAAAGTTTGGTTTACATGTCGGCTGCTGATCTTTCTTCCGTTTTTATATATCTATCAAGATCAATCAGCCGTCCATGCGAATTGATTTAATAATTTATTATTAATCAATTATTCATTCAAGAAATTTGCTCAGTTCAACTTTATATTGCAGTACGTTGTTAAAAGTGGAATGATTTCCAATCTCTAAACATTTTTTTATGTTTTAAAATTAATTCTAATAGCATAAATAGCATTCTTGAATATCAAATTGAATTTACTTATAAGATGAACCATGATTTCAAATAACAAATTATTTAAAGTTAAACAAACAAAATGTTAAACATTAACTTGTGTGTTTTTTTGATATTAAGGCAGCAATACCTCAAAGGTCTGTTAAATTGCATGCTATAAATTAAGATTTCAACTTTGTGCACCACCAGAAATAGACTTATCAGAAACAGAAAATGAAATTTATTTCAGAGTTGAAGTAAAATTCATTTTCTTCTTCTCAAAGTTTGGGTGGCAAAAGTGAATTTGATTACATTAAAGAGTCTCAACAAGTTATCGTTGCATGGCTTTATTATTGAATTAAGTGTTTATAACCATTGGCAATAATTTTTTTAATCGCATTATAGGGACATTTTAACGCATATGGGGTTTTAAATTTGGCTCCGCTTTAATAAAAAAACTGTTTTAAGAATAAAATAGGAGTTTAGGCAGGCATAAATTGTAAATTTTTGAACAAATCCGTATTGACAGTAACGCTGTTGTTTTGTAGGTTTCTCAGAAATTTGAAAGTGCGTTTTTCGAAAGAAGTGCGTTTAGCTTGCAAGATGGCTTGCCATAGTGGAAGTCCGTTTAGCTTGTAAGATGGCTTGTCTTAGAACAGCATCACTTTGATAGGTGATATTTGAGATGAACTTGTCGAAATAAGTTTGTTTAGCTTGTAAGATGGCTTGCCTTAGGACAGCTGACTGTATTGCTTGTAAGATGGCTTGCCTTAGGACAGCTGATTGTCGTTTGCTTGTAAGATGGCTTGCCTTAGGCCAGCTGATTGTCGTCTGCTTGTAAGATGACTTGCCTTAGGACAGCTGATTGTCGTCTCCAGTCTTGTACGCCTTCCGTTCTTTCAGTCTGATCAGCAGTGTTGCGATTACGTCTTCCGTTCTTCCAGTCGGCAGTGTTGCGAAGGGCGTCCCAGCTTCCTCAAGGTGCCTAGACCAAAACACTCGATAGTGTTTATATTTGCCTCGGGGAATAGTTTTCTTTGCACATCTGATCATATGGGAATAGTTTTCTTAGCACATCTGATCATAATATTCGTGATATTGTTCAGACCAAAACACTCGATAGTGTTTAGTTTTGCCTCGGGGACACCAAAACACTCGATAGTGTTTAGTCTTGCCTCGGGGAATAACAAAACACTCGATAATGTTTAGTCTTGCCTCGGGGAATAGTAACACTCGATAGTGTTTAGTTTTACCTCGGGGAATAGTTTTGCACATCTAAATCATAACTCGTGATAGCAGTGCAAAGTTGGTCAGGATGTTGGCTGAAGTTAAGGGGAATAGTTTTCTTTGCACATCTGATCATAATATTCGGCAGTGCAAAGTTTATCAGGATTAGTTGAGGGGACTTGAGTGAAATTCATTCTCCAAAATGTTTTTGAATCTAGGCCAGTCAGCCTTCTTGAAGTTCTATGATAGCTTAGTTGGCACTTTCCTTGACATGCTTTTGCTGCCGATGGTAATACTAGCAATGACTGGTTTGTGACCAGAGCCAGGATCGTCAATTATTTTGCGGCGTGTTTGCTCACTGATGTCGCTTGAAGCCAAGAGTAAATCAAGAGTTGTTCTGGATCCATTGTAGTGCAAATATGTAGCCGGATCCTCATTGCTGTAAATAAG